>JAOPJL010000088.1:9391213-9410512 GCA_027123545.1 Trisopterus esmarkii | reverse complement strand
GTGCGAACGCAAACAAAAAGGTACTAGGAACCTTTAGTTCCAGGAACTAAAAAGGTACTGCCGGTGCGAAAGCGCCTGTTGATGATAGCTTTCTCAACCAGTGGCTCTAGGGGGGGGTTTTATTAGACCTCTGGACCATTTGGACCTACTTTCATAAGACAATAGAAATTAAATGCATTCTTCCTCTGTCCTTGACATAAAATGACACCAGACTTCATGGAAATAGCTACACCTTTAGTTAAATGTCTTATTTAATTATCGTCACTAGGGTTAGGGTTACTTTTGTCCAATGTGCACTGTGCAGAGCTGTAGTCAAAAGCAACAATCAAAACAGAGTCCAAGAGGTTTAAATCCAAGTCAAGTCTGAGTCCAAATGAGAGAGACAGTTGTGACAAAGAAAAAAAAGAATCCTCTTCAAGAAACTTACCTGTTTATCATTTTTGTGTGATACTAGAGAGTACCAGTATATACCATCTATTTTAAGATCATTTTGCACTATTATTTGTAACGTTCAAATTAGCCCATATTATTTACGTTAAGTATAGCCATTTCACTTGATATCATACTCATTCTCCAAAGACAAAAAATAATGTAACCCCCAACCCGAGAACGGTGTTGTACCGTATTGGTGATCAAAAGTGCAGTGTAACCGCACTGTATGATCAAATTAGGTCATAAAGTACACCCCTTTTACCTAAAAGTCACCTAAAGCTGAAGTGAATGACAACTAGTGCTGAACAATTTGAACCAACGAAAATAATCTAAATTTTTATTTCTTTTTTTCCAAGATCCTCATCTTCAGTATTCGCTTAACAGAAGCAAAAAAAATTCTATAGTATGATCAACACAATATTGAAAGCAGTCAACAAATAAACTGCTCTTTCCTGTAGGCCAGGCCAATGTGTTGCGATACATATAAAATATTTCTATGTATATACTAATATTTATTATTTGAATAAAAATCTTACGGATCTCCATTTAGTTAACGTAACAAATCACACTAAACTAAAAACTGCTGTTTTTAGCTCCAGTAGGGCACCCTGGCCAAAAGATGTGCAGGATGGCAAGCTGTAGCGTTTATCCATAAACCCGATCTTGGTCACTGTGTTGAGGGGCATCATATCTATCCCATGAACTCTGCCATCTACTTAGTCATTTTGTATAGGCAATAGTACAGTGCCCAGGCACTGTACTATTGTCACTGTTTCACAATATTCCATGATAAAACATTGGTGTATATTTTATGACAGTGTGGAATATGCCTGTCTAACCTTGGGAACTTCTGCTGATAACTTCAATAAAAATAATTGGAAAAGAGACGTGATGTAGTGGGTAACAGAAGTGCTGTGGATTGATTGTGGTCCAATCTTGCCCAAACATTCGCTCAAACTTTCTGCATTTAAGATGGAAATATGGCAGCTTTGAGGGGTCTGGCTACAACCCCTTACATATCTGATAGTATAGAGTGGGTGTGCCTTTTGAAAGAGAGCCTAAGCGTCCATTGTCTACCAGACACTTCGGCCTGGCTCAAACGTGTATGGGTTTCCTTTAAGAGATATGTATGCCCTCCATTGGCCAAACATATTTTGTTTACAGAAAAGGAATGGTCAAACCTGTCCTCTAGTGGCAACAACATGGAATTGTGACACTACCATTCCAATCACCAGAGCACACACAACCACTCCAAACTGACATCAATGCATGAAATCAATTAAGCTGTAAGACGTCAGATAATGTTTGCACTTTCAGAAAAACGTTTGAAGGACACCAACGGTAAACTTACCTTTCCTCTGAATTGTAGAGCCGGGCAAGACCAAAATCAGCTAGCTTGATCTGACCACTGTACAGAAAAAAGCAGATAGAAACACACCCAGAGATTAAGAAATCCTCAACAAAAGCACAGTGAAAGATTTGGAAATGGTTACACACCACTTTGACAGATGTATCATAAGACAAAAATTTGGGTCTCATAATACTAGTTAAGGGTCTGTTCTTTCTATGTACCAGTGAGGGCACAGTCCATGGCAAATGTGCCTAATGTAAGAACTCATCATTTTAGATTTGTGATTAAGAGTTCACACGATTGCGTGTAGAACACCTCTCTTATTCACCTAAATCCTTGTGAATGTCTTGTGTGTGTGTAAAAATGTACCCGTGGTATGCACTAGAGCATAACCGGGCAACTGACGGATATATTGGTTGGTCTATTTTATCGGCCGATATTGGCCCATCACAGATATATAGTATCGTCCGATATGTAAACATTACAAATGGTGTTGATTTATTAACATACTCACCTCTTTATAAAACCTCTGTCACTGTTGAACCTTTAAATGCTTTAACAGAGTAAATTAGCATAAAAGCTCCCAAAACTAACAGTTTTACATGTTTTCATGTTCTGTGTGAAGGTCTGTAGCTCAATCCCATAAAGATAATTGGTACCATACCTTTTGGTTTAAATATATTGCTGTGGCCCTAAGTATTGCTTGAGGGGTGATGTTTTACCCCCTTTATACCCGATATCGGTATTGGCCCCAAAATCCAATTTCGGTCAGGCTCTAGTTTGCACTTGTCGTACGAGACACGTAGGTTTGGCCAAAGCAAATCCTTGGTTTGGCCAAACAATTCATATACCATGACTTTGACTAATGATTAAATCTTAATAAAATAAATCAAACTTGTTCTATGTATATGACATCAATATCATTGTTTTGCAGTTGTATTATAACGATCATATTCATATCATTCCTCATATTCAGAATAGTATAAGAATAAGTTTAATATACTTTTGTTGCGGAGGCTTGGTAAAAACTGATTACTAAGATTCATATAAGTAACTGCGCGTGGGCATCGGTTTGTCACAAGATCCATGCTCTTTTGCTCCATCAAGTCTTGGAAACGAACCGGCTCTTGAATAAAGACTTCTTTATTGAAGAATGAATCAATACAGCTGGCTGGTTGACTGATATTTCGCTGAAAAATGGCTGTGGATATGTTCGTGTGTGCACATGTGTGCACATGTGTGCACTCAACAACTTAACTTCAGCAGAAGGTTTTTGGGGCGTAAATTATGCAAATTCACAATTCTCAAACATTTAACATAAACATTTGATTTAATTTGTATTATTTTGTAGCATTAAATACAGCATTTTGGTATATTTAATCAATAACTGTACACTAAAAATGATTTCTGCTCGATCTAAAAGGTTTAACAACTGCTTTCTCCTCCTTTACTATGTTTGTATACAGCTCGCAGGCGTGATGCATGCAGGCTTGATGCTCTCCACTTTTTTGTGGAGAACCAGCGCCACAAAGTGGCCTTGCACATGTACTACAGGGTTTCTACAGCTCGATGCGTTTTTTCAATATGTCGTTTTTTACGGAGATATTCCTGAAACGCATCAAAGGAAAAAGGAGGCGAAAAGATTGTTTTCGTGTGGACAAACAGGGTCTTATTCACAAACAGGTGGAATAAAATCAAGTAAAAAATGTAAATTATTCTCGCATTTGACCCAATGATATTTTCATGAGTATACCAACGGTGCCTGGACTGGGTTGCAAAAGATATGCGTGAATTTCCTCCCAAGTCTTTGCAAAAATCCTTCCTTAGTACCCACTAGTTAGTGGGTTTCAAACTACAACTTTACAAAATTTGGTAATGTCCTAGCTAGTATAAACGTAGCGATGAGCAAGTTGAACTTTGCAGTTTGTTGGAGCTTCAACGTGACGTCAACAAGTAACGAATCAACAACGTGCCATGACGTAAACAAGGAATAGTTTGATAAGCCCAGAGAGGACATCGATTTTGAAGGTGGTCGGAATTGATTGTATGTTTTATGGAACTGTAGAACATCTTTGTGTTGTAAAATACTGGCTAAAAGGTTAAACCGTCTGAAGTATCCTGTGTTGAAACAGGAAGCCTCTGCTGGCTTCTGTACCATGCACTGTGTCACGGTCTGAGCAGCCCACTCCATTATTATATTTATTTCTATAGCGGATACATTTTTGACCAGCTAAGTGGTAGGTGTAAATATTTAGAAACTACCAAGCGCTACGTCAGAACTAGTTTGAGGGGTGCTACCTGTTTTGATTTAGTAATGTGTAAACGGCTAAGACCAAGTAAACCAATAACTAGGCTATGAACTTAAGGAAAGCTGGTGACACTGCTATCTCGATACATTTGTCATTGTTGAATTTTATTTTGAGTTTAATATGCATTTAATTCTATGTTCACATTTCTACTGCTCATATACATAACTATAGAGCAAAAGCCATGTTTTTATTGTGAATTACATATTCTTAATTTGCTATTTAGTTATTTACTATTGCTGTCCTGCATTTCTGCTGGGACACCCAACTTCTGAAATGAATTATGTTAGTCTTATGTTATGCCCTATATTTGCAACATACAAAAATATGTCAACTTACCAAAACCCTACCTAAGTTAAGTATTCGTGTTGTCACAGGTCGTTCATACCTGTTGTTCAGCAGTATGTTAGAGCATTTGATGTCCCTGTGCAGAAAGTTCTTCTTGTGGCAATAGTCAAGCCCTTCCATCAGCTGTCTCATGAAACTGCGTACGTGTTCCTGGGAGAACTGAACCAGGCCGGACTCCAGAAGGCCCATCAGGTCATGGTCCATGTACTCAAACACCAGATAGAAGGCACCTTGACACAGGGAGCAGGGCACAGACAGCAAGTTAGGGATCATATACAATTACCATACATAAGCAACGTTAGACATGATCCTAGACACAGAGCGGATTATGTATTAAAGGTCCCATGGCTTGCTACTTTATAGATCATTTTATATAGGTGTTAGTGGGCACGTAATACAGTATTTGAATACTCATTCCGGAAATTCGGCCGTGGTACAGAATTACAGCCACTACGAGCCATCCCACAATGAGCTTTGCACAAATGTGCCATTTCTGTGTAGCTTTAAATGCTAATGAGGAGGAGAGAGGCAGGTCAAGGTGGAGGGTAGGGGTGTGGCCTAGGGCTGTATGATATGGACTAAAATGTATATCACAGTATGATTTGAGGCATAGACAGTAATGGTATTATATTACGGTAGGTGAATTTTATCTTCCAATTTCTACATAAATGCTTCTGAAGGGCAGCTATTACTGTACTTATGTATTACTTTGACATATTTCACCTACAGTACAGTATTTTAAGAACATTTATTGAGCAAAACTGCAACAGAAGAAATCCGAAATCTTTCTCAATTTACTTTCATCTCTGAGAAACAAATGTTTAATAGTGTGGATTTGTTTCTCCACTAGCTCACGGACCTTGCAATATAGCTTTGGCATATAAATTTTGTGGTAACGCGTACCTAGGATCCAGTGTTTTGACCATATCTTTAAAATCAGGCAATCTGGCATTTGTTATCTCGTTCCACTGCTGGCTTTTTTGTCGTAAGGACTGGCTTTGAAAAATTCCTGCATAAAGGATGTCTGAGATGCAGAGACGGCTTCACGCTACAAGCCTGTCACATAGGGTGTGGAATGAGAGCTCATGAAGGGACTATTGCTCGGTATTCACACATTACTTTGTAACGTGTCACACACAATACCGCTGACACGGGTCACACGGTAATGTTAAAATCCATACCGTTGAGCAAATTCACACCGGTGTACTCTATACCGTACACCCCTAGTGTGACCCTGAGCAGCTTGCGGTCACTGTACCATGTGCTAGTGTTAACAGTGGATGTATGAAATGGCCCGGATTCATAACATCAACCGGAGGCGCACACAGCTTTTGGCCGTGTTCTGTAAATATTCTAGAACACTCCGGGTGCTCTGGCGGGAGTCCTGAGTCTCTATATCTAAATATCATAAAAAATATATCATATACAGATATCCATATAATACAATATAGATATTATCACGGCCAAAAGCTGTGTGCTCCTCCGGATGATACTATAAATCTCGAACGACTGATTGGTTCCCCAACGTCTCTGGTTCTTGCACTTTCACATCAATCTGAAGTACAGACTGAACTGCGACATGGTCGAGAAAGGGATTGTGGCCCAGGAGCCCCTCTGCTGGGGCACTGCCACTGGAGCCTCGTCGGCAGGGCTCCTCCGACCGCCAGAGCCCTGCTGCCGCAGCTCCAGTGGCAGTGCCCCGGCAGAGGGGCTCCCGGGGCACAATCCCTTTCTCGACCATGTCACAGTTCAATCATTTCATCTGGGTACGTAGGGATAAAAAATTAAAGTCACTCCATGTTGAGGGAAGCCAAAAACCCGATGCAAATTAATTCGACCAAGCCAGAGATCTACACTGGCTGTCGGCGCTACGGAATAGCTATAACGCTAACCTATGGGGGCAAGCTCTTTATCCACTTTTGGGGCTTCTAAACACATTCAGAAAACCATTCCAAGATATGTAACACGAGTTGGTTCCTTACGAGACACCACGTGCTCGACTAAGTCAAATAGTGTGGTGAAACAGTAGAAACTTTGCGCTTTTGCATGTAATACTCGCAGATTACCCCGTGGACATATATACATACATATCCAGAAAGCCATTACTAGCCGATAGCAGAACGGATGCTCTCCCAGCCACTAGCTGTGCATCCGTGCAGCAGCTCTGCATCCGCGCAGCTACGAGACAGTGATGTCTCGAAAGGAACCAACTCGCACAACCCAGTTAGTAAAAAAGTGAATGTCACGGTCACGTACGACTCCAGAGTCAACGCTGTCGAAGCATCGGTGGTGATGGCAACTATCCGCAAAGGACAGGATCTCACGGAGGGAGCCTGTTGCTTCACTGTACATTTCTCCAGCCGCACAGTTTGGCGACATGGCACAGTTTAATCTGGCTCGAGAAATGTGATCAGATCACGGAAGGTTTAACAGATAGGTTTAACAGATAGGCTTAAATGTGAACCTATATCAGACTTTTCACCATAGCATGAATCGCATCCATAAGGACCAATTGTAATTAAAAAATTTAATATAAAATATAAAATCTTCCGACATGTGTGCATCTTCTGCAACGCTGCCTGACGTGGCACTATGTGACCCGTCTGGTGTCCGACCTGCTTCATATGATTGAAGCTCTGCCATGACAGAGTTGGACTCGGACCAAGAGTGACCAACCCACTGACTTTCTCTGAACAGCACCAGGCCTTGACATTAAGCTTTTTAAGCCACTTGGCCTTTGGGCAAGTGGCTTACTTGCCCAATAGCAAAACATACTTGCCCAAAATGTATGGCTATTGCCTACTAAGAAAATTTTTACTATTATGCAACATATCAGCAAAATGCAACCTGTAGTAAAAAGCAGCCTACCATTGGCAAGTAATACTGCAATCAGAATAAGCAAAAGTATTTTTATTGATTTTTGCTGATTTCTTTCCTGAATCAATTCCGTGGTTAAGTCTATGCCGCCTGTCTGTGGGGTGTAATTTGTAGACTGTCCCTAAAACAGATGGCAGGCGGAACGTATATTTAAGTGCTTTTCTCGCACAGATATCGATATAGCAACAACTAATGTAGTTGTGATTTTTGTCGATACGGTGTCCTAAACTGTCCTCAACATACTACACACGTAATGTAGTGAAATTGTGTTGATGAATCCGATTGCAGGGTAAGTCAAAACCGTTATCGGTTTACTTTTACCCACTGTCATGACAGACCCATAGAAACTTCTACGTCCAACTTATTAAGAAGTTCCTTTGCCCTTTTGTTGCATATCCTGGCAGAGTCTCATTTTCAAGTGTCTTTATTTATTTATTTCCGTTACATTTACCTGGCACTTGCCGTGACCCATGTTTTCACAACCTTCTACCCGTGAAAGTGCCCTGGAGCGGAAGTCAAACCTGCAGCTCCTAACTTATTGGCTAGTACTGCCCTGGAACGCTGCAACAGCAACTGCTGTTTTACTGAAGACCGATGCACAGCTCTGTCGAAAGCTCCCCTCCCGCGATATAGGACAATGTTTATTTTGGAGGCATATTTTGTGTATAAAAAATAAATAAAAAAAGAATCACTTGACTGAGTGGGCATGTCGCATTTTAGTTGCCTGATCAGAGTTTACCTGGCAAGCAGACTACCGTTAATGTCGAGGCCTGAGCATGTAGTGTTGTCACAATAGTGGATTTTGTAACTTTTGATACCTTGAAAAAAAAAATTTTTTCGATACCACGAAGTAAACATCAAGGGGTATTTAAAAAAAAAAATCAATAATAATAACATGACATAATGAATGCTTACTTAGCCTCGACTATCCCCATCCGGCTTAAACCCCACCCTACCATAAGGGTACTGTCTGCGGTGGAAACGCTAGCCGTAAAGCTGCTTTTCGGCCAACAGTACCAGCTCAACTCACCACGACTTATGCCGCTTTTCCACCGACAGTACCAGCTCAACTCGCCACGACTTAACCCGGCACGACTTGGTTTGGTTGCAGTCACGTTTCCTCTAAAAAAGTACCTCCTAAACGTGGGCGGGTAGTAGAAAATAACCTCTTCAACGTGGGCGTGTCGTCATTAGGATTTAATCCCGGGAGACCGGTTTTCCCAGGAAATCTGATCAAGACTATTTCCTGAGTCCCAGAAAAGGTTGATGGGAAACAGGAAATGTGCACGTCTAGTGTTGTCATACGGTAACGCTGGAGGCGAAACTCGAGCCCCAGGAAAGGAATGACAAGACAAAACGCTGATCCGTGTCCCCCTCGGTAGTGGGTCCGTGGACTCCAGCCACGCCGGACACACACAACCACACGGAGCCTAACTCTAGCCCCGGGAAAGAAGCGACACACGCGGCAAAAGGCTGATGTGTGTCCCCCTCTGGAGCGGGTCCGTGGACTCCAGCCACGCCGGACACAACTTAACTTTGATTGATTATTCTCGTTTGCAGCCGCTTACACTCTGCTGGCCAATCGGTGGCCAGCAGCTTGTTTACGTCACACAAAAGTACCAGCTCATCTCACTTGGAACCTCAACAGAGGTGCTACTAAAAAAAGTACCAGGTACCAGGTACTTTTTTTGCAACGCAAAAAAAAAGCAGGCTAAGGCAAGGCGAGTCGAGTGGAGCTGGTACTGTTGGTGGAAAAGGGACATAACTGAGCTGCGCCTTACCACAGGTACACTACCGGACCTAATCATACTGGGTCTAACCACACCTGCTGGTGGAAATGCGGCATTAGTTATTGATTGTAAACACCATGTTTAAATTGGACCCAGACACTGGACTATCGGTTTATGTGATCAAACTCAAAAACAACAAAGGCAAGACATCCTTCTTTGTTGTAAAAAGAAAATGAGAAGTTGGTTCTTGATTGCTTATTGCCTCTAGTTTGTTGAGTGATCACAGAGTGATATGGTGTAGCCTGTTGGAATCAGTGGAGGCTCATCTAATTCATATAATGTATAGTTTGTATCAGTAAAATTTCATGAAAAAGATTGCTTTTGTTGTGCATGTGCAGTTATGAAATACAAAACCTTGTTCTTGCATATAGGTATACATGCATCTTTCTACTTTCTTGGTTATTTGCCCCAAAGTACTGCTAAACAGCACTCCCACCATTTTGTCTCTCTACCTAAACTGGTCGTGGAGGTGCTGCACTTGACATGCTAGCTGTGTTGGCTATCTTGTAGCTAACACCGTCAGACAGAGCATTGAGCCTAGTGCTGAATCACTGCCAGAGAACGCACGAGTAAGTGACAGGAGGCGGGGCTATGTTGGAACTGTAGTGACGTCTCTTCTCTCAGACGCTGTCTGAGAGAAGTGAGCGAGAAAGCGCAGCTGGTATTTGAGAATCTATACTGCAGAGAATGGTTATCAAAACTCATTAGCAATATTTATCGAAAAATCTATTTTTGACCACACTAGCAGGTAGAGTAGAGTGCACTGTGGCTGATTACGTTTGACATATCGATTTTTCGTTGAGTTGGTCGTCTACCAAGATTTTCTTTAGTTGGACTTCAACCCTACAAACTCAAATACTCGTAATAAGGTAATTAGGCAATCAATTAGGCTGTAGACAAGGAAGACAACAATCAGCAGCAGCTCTAGTCACAAATATCCAACCGTAGCCTTTTGGTAAAGAGGAGAGATACCTTTGTCCTTCTTGAAGTCGAGTGCATCCTGCTTGTCAGTGACAATCTCCTTCATGTTGACCACACTGCGATGGTTCAGCTGCCTCAGGATCTTGATCTCTCTGATGGCCGTGATGGGGAAGCCCTCCTTCTCATTATCCAAGCGCACTTTCTTCAGGGCAACCAGCTCCCCTAAGCAACATAGATGGGACGATTAAACATACAAATCGAAAGTAAAAGAGAAAGTAGCTCAGTTGATATTTTAAGATGGTGAGGGGAGGGCGGTTATTTCAACCCATTGTCTTACCAGTGTCTTTGTCCTTTGCCTTGTACACCTGACCGTAAGTGCCCTCCCCGATGATGCCGATAATGTCAAACTTATCAACACAGCGCTTTCCCCAGTCACTCTGGGTCTGTTTCCGCTCCCCATAGCGCGGGCAACAAAACCTGAGGAGAACGGATTGAAACACAATGGCAATTTCAGAGCTGATATTACAGAACGATTTCAGAGTTACGTGCAAAGTAAAAGGGACCAACTTTGGTCTCTTCTTGAGGGTCATCTCAGGTAGCAGGGAGGCCTGGCGGATAGGGGACTGAGGTGGGGAGTGATGGCCGCCTGGCAAGGTGGGGGGCAGAGGCAGGTCGATCAGCGACGGCCTGCTGCGCACTTCCTTTTCCTTTCTATGCGTCCTCTGAGGGGGGGTGGACTTCTTTGGACTGAATACACATACACAGGAGATTTGGTTCAAAAGAGACAATGTGAAAAACGTTGTATATAAAAGAAAGGTAAAAGCTAAGTACACAGGGCATTGTGTTGTCGCACCTGTCCTGAGCGTCTCCCAGCAGCATAGGTGGCAGTGGCAGGAGGGGCAGCGTGGAGGTCTTGTGTAGCGGGGTGGGGCGCATGGGGCTACGGGCTGCGGGGGACTTGGGCTGCGGCACAGCCAGCGGGGCCACGGGTGGCTGAACGCTGGCCTCAGACTTCTGTGATGGCTCAGGTGGAGGAGGAGGAGCTGGGCCTACTGTGGTGCTGGCCGGTGGAGGCAGAGAGTGCTGCAGAAGAGAGGACGCTAGAGAAGGAGAGGAGGATGAATCCAGCGGTGCCGGGGTTGCGTCTAACACCGGCTCCTCCACATCAGGAGTGGCACCCTGGGCTGCCAAAGCTGATGACGACGATGATGGCGGGGGCGGTTCGGCTGGGCAATAGTCTTTTGCAGCCTGTGCTGCCTCATTCTTCGCAACAGCAGCAGCAGCAGCAGCAGCAGCAGCAGCAGCAGACCGTGCTGAGTCTGGCTTAGGTCTGTGTATGGGGGGGGGCGAGGTGGCCCCGCTGGCAGCACGAGCAGCGGCCGCGGCCTGCTGGCGCTCCTTCTTCCTGCGGCTCAGCTCGGCGCCCAGGCTGGAGTTGAGTGGCAGGCGGGAGGAGGGCGGGGATCGACTGGGTGGTCTGCTGGTGTGGGAGCCACCACCTCCGCCCCCGCCACCACCTCCAGCAACTGAGGAGGAGTGGCGCTTGTTGCTGCGGGGGCGCGAGGAGGAGCGCCGCGAGGAGTACTGTGGAGGGGAGCGGCTTCTGGAGGTCCCAGGACGCCTGTGATGGGAGGAACATTTTTTTTTACATGGTTAGCTGTATGTGTTATTCGTCAGAAAGCAATCAGACCACCTCCTAGAGCTTGAATTGATTTGGGCTGTAAAGATGAAATTTTTGTGCTTGTACTCGCAATCATCGCATAAGTTGGGCATGAATGGATTATGTTCTACACCAAATCACAAAGGTTTAATGGCTAGAATCAAGTCAATCTCACCGGGGAATGGGACTGGTGCTGGAGGACCTGCGAGTCCCGTAGGGGCTGATGGAGCGTCTCCGTGAGTAGGGGCTGCTGTCTCTCTCGTAGCTGGACGACCGGTGTCTGCTGCCGTAGGGGCTGTCCGACCTCTGCCTGCTGCGCCTCGTCGTATCCCGGTAGGGGCTAGGGCTCTGGGCCACCCTGCGCCTGGGGTAGCCGTCCTCACCTCCATGCTGTCCATACCCGACGCCTAGAGGGCTCTCAGTACCAGCGACCCTCCTGGGACTGGGAGACTGGGCCTCGCTGGTGCCCTTGCGGCGGGGTGGGCTGCTGGCCCTGCACGATGCCTTGCCCTTGGGGCTGGACTTATGGCTCTTGGAGGTCTTCCGTTGGCTCTTGTCGGTCCTGCTCCTCTGGGAGGAGCTGTGGCTGCCCTCTGTCCGGCTTTCCTTCCGCTGCTGTTTATCCTTGCGGGACTTCCCTGAGCGGCTGCTTTCCTTGCTCCGGGACGAGGAGGCAGAGGAGGTGGTGCTTCCCACACTGGCTGCCGGCTGAGTGAGGGAGGAGAGCGTCAGCTCCCCACGCTTGGTTGCCACCAAGTCCACCTCTGGCTGCTCCTGGCGTCTGGATGAAGAGGCTACAGGGGCAGGGGCGGGGGCAACAGTGGCAACCTTCTCCTTGCTTTTTCCAGAACTGCCCTTCTCACGGTCCTTGGTGCTCTTTTTCTTGGCGCCCTGTTCTGGGTCCCCAGAGTCTCTAACTTTGCTAGGGTCTTTGGACTTTTTGCGGGTATGTTTGTGCGCCTTGTTCTCCCTTCCCCCAGGAGCAGCACAGGCGTCTTCCCTTTCGTACTCAGGGGTGGGTTCTAATCGGTCCTTGTTACCGAGATCTGATGGTTTAACTGTAGGTGGGTCTGAAAAGGTGTCCGAATCTGAACTAATATCATCGTACTCCACAAGAGGCTTCAAAGCGTTGACAGTGGGAGGCGCCGTAACGCTATGGGTAGACACTTTAGGGCCAAGGTCCAAAGATTCACGACCATGTTTCGTTGATTTGTGCCGTTTTCGCTTAGCATTGTTAGACATTGACAACTTTGATTGAATCTTACCGTCTTTGCTCGTCATGTTTCCAGCAGACATGTGCGGCGGGACATGGGTCTGCTGGGGCCCACTACTGCTGCCACTGGCAGTTGGAGGCTGCACGGCAGCGCTAATGCTAGATTCCGGCTTCCTCTTGGTCCCATGGTGTCGGTCCGACCCAGGCATTCCTCACGTCGGCAACGGTACCTTTTCTGCGCGTGGGCCCCGGTGGCCCAGGCGGTACATTCACAAGGAAACAGTATTCCCAAATGCCAATAACTGTTGCAAACAAGCAAACAAATGAAATGGAAAATAAACAAACCAGGCCTTTCCTCTCCGGTCTTCAATGCCACTTCATTCCAATAAGGTCGATAGCATATTTAGTCAGAAAATGTAAAAGGTAGTTACCCAGTGAGATAGGAACGTTGCTTTGAATTTGTCTGTAGACAAAATAGAGAAAATCCAGACCAAGAATCAGAGCATTGTGGTCTACTCCGTTTCAATTTTGGTAGCCTGCTAGCTAGCGCTGAGCAGCTAGCGTGCTGATGGGTGAAAAAACGAAAAAATACCCTAAAAGCTGTCCTTGTCCGGTGCCAAGTTTAGTATTGTGTATTTATTCCACAGAATTGCAGCTTTAAGAGTTTAGAAACGGCAATGAACGTCATTAAAGGCGCTCTTGTTTCTCGATCAAAATGAAAACTTGACCCGGTTGGTACTGTTTACATGTTCCCTTTAATATATTTTTTATCTCCTATAAATTCAGTAATTATCTGAAATTATAGGGTATTCGTGTGCAGTAAATGTTCCAGTTTATTATCAATGGCTCTGGGAATCAACCAGGCCTATATTTAGGGCGATGCCAGTGGATTTAATAACATCTACAGCCCTATCTGAAGGAGACTGCAAACGCCATTGTGGCTCCCGTGACTAGCAGGTTTTCCTTACTGTGGTCGAGACCGGAAATGTAGAGAGCTGTCAATCTTCAACGTAACTAAGCAACCTCCAATCACGATAAACCACCCGCCTTCTGTTGTAGAGCACCTTCGAAGCCGTTATCTGCTCTGCATGGTTTCGCTAACTTTTAGACAACACGCATCACTTAAAAACTTTTTGCTCTGATTTCACTCTGTTAGGTTAACAGAGTGAAATAATTTCTACATATTATTCATCAATGAATACTGACACAAGGCATTTATTGTATTTAGTATTTTATATACCCGTATTTGAATTGACATGGCTAACTAAAATTCAAGGGCTCTGTAAATGAGACTGCTGTGATGTTGCCTAGTTTTTATACACACTTTCAACCCATTTAACTCCAAAACAAAAAATCCCGTAAAGGAATCAAGACAGTATATAAATAGCACATTTAGGCCTGCTACCTTTAAAACTAGAGCAACAAAACAAAATAACCAATGTTTTGATTCTCTATGCCACTTTAATATAAATCATCCTGATATTTATAAAGGCGTTATCATCAAATATATACCTTCTGGTTTACAAACAGTGGTTCTCGCTGTGATTACGTAGCAAGACGAGGAGTCTTCATTTGTTTCTATTGGCTCCGTATTCACGCTTAGGGCGGGGTATATTACAAACAGGAAGTGTCTGCAACAAAGTTATAATTCAACTAACTTTTAGGGTAAATTATGTTTAGAACATCAATAAATCGATTTCACTATCTTTTAGTGTGTTTGGCTAATTATCAATACGCCAATAGTCAAAACCCTTGTACTCTGAGAAAACACTGTAGGACTGGCAATATGATATACAAACTCGTTTAGGGGTTTGGCCTTGAGCTCAATGCCCTAGATACAAATCTTCACAAACAACGCAAAAAGGGCTTAGTGTAGGCACTTGAGGCTTACTAAATCATACATTATGCCTACCCGAATGGCCCATAGGCCTGTTGTTTATCCGTTTAAAGAATTGCGTGTTAACGTAACATCTTTACAACATTTAAAATAAAATAAACCTTGTTTTACACAATACAATACAATACAATTGCACAATGTATTAAAAGTGAATCCCATTCCAAACATCACAATTATTTGAAGGAATGTAAAAAAAAGTTTTTTAGTTTCACAACGGATCTGTTTCAGAAAACTTACTAATAGACACTCATCGATTAGCATAATATATTATTAGTTAGTTTATAATTCATGTGGATATAACGTCTACAGAATTTGATGTTTTTATTGGCCCATTGTGTGGACATCCTTAAGGGGGAGGTGGTGATGGTGAAAGTGAGCCGATAAGAGAACTGGCTTGTTGGCTGTTGCATTATGTCCAAAAATGGCCCTTGCATTTGTAAATCCGTACAAATAACACACAAATTTCCCTTTGAGCTACCAAGACTACGATAGCATGATATCTCTAGAAGACAAGTCGCAAGAAAAGAGCCTAAATTTGCAAACTACAGCGCGTATTATATCAAATTAGTTAACCCCTGATCGAGTCGGTTAACCCACCGTCCGAGATGGGGAAGGAGGCGAATGGTGTTTCACGGAGCCGGTTTGAGGTGAGTTACATAAAAACAATAACCTGCTTGATAATAGTATTTCTGATGTGTTCGCCGAGGTTGTTATTGACGTTAGATATAGGCCCGCCGGATGCCTGCCGCTGTATTTGTTGAAAACTGCGCTTATAGTGGGCTAACTGATGGAGCTTCCGCAGTCAATGTTTGGAATGAGCTAAAAATGCTGTTGTTTTGTGGACGAAATAGCAACATCTAGCTTATAGATCGTTTGAAAACACATTTTCTCTCTATAAGACTGTCACACCGTTCCACATTTTATATGACATATTTTAAAGGTCCTCCAATGTTTTCTTTGTGCAGTCAAAACAAAGACAATGAGGTTAGGGCCAGCACGCCGCTTGTAGACGTTGACATTATGCGTTGAACATGCAATTCACTGGTTGACTTCCTGAAGAATTTGTAGCTGTTCACTAATCGAATGACTGTCTACTGGATTTGAGACGTGTGTGTGTATGTGTGTGAGATTATCAGGCTGTTGTTGAAGCTATCGATGCGGCCGTGTGCGGGGGCCTTGACTTGTGACTGATATATCGACCCTGATCGGCCACCATAGACAGAATGGGCTATATTCAAATCAATTGTCAATCGACCGAGGGGTCATGTATTCGAGATGTATTGAGACGCATTGGAATTGCACGTAGCATACAATATACCGTTGGCTCGACCACATTAGCAGCGCACTTCCACCATTTAATACACATCGGAATGCTAAACAACATAGCATTGGCCTGATACCACCATCATAACCCAGTGTTGTTGTTGTTGTTGTTGTTGTTGTTGTTTTAATCCCGTGCTAGGGTGGGATTTGCTTGGTTTTGTGTATTTTTAACGGTGCAACAGCTGACTACTCGGAAGGTTCAGGCCGTAGCCCACCCTCTGGTCTGACCGCTGGGGTAGAAGTGACAGGGCTACGTCGAGTATGGGGCAATAACAATGGGTTTAACATTCTGAAAAGTTGAGTTATGTCACATTATGTAATTATTTGTCTTAGCAAAGCGTGTCATATAACATATTCAAGGGGAGTCGTCAGTTATTTGATTTAATATCAAATGTATTCGGTTTCAACTACAGTTTCATTATGGCCTTTCTGCACTTTTTTTTTTCTTTTCCGTTTTATGTGTTGATTTATTGTCTCCAAAACGTCGCCTGCATTGCGCCTATGTGAGGGATTACAATACCCAGTCTTTGCCCGTTGGCGTAAACTCACTGCGTCGGTTTTTTTCGGAAATGCCCATGGATTATTTTACTGGGGCCAATGCTTTAGTCGAGCTGTCGGAGTAAATTTCCCCTAAATATCCTATTCCTTCTTACTATTTCAAAAAGTTACACGTCTGCAGCCCCTGCATGGGGTCTATAGCGTTTTGTGTATGGAAAAGAGACGGGGGCATTGACCCGGAGCTCACTGTTTTGTTAATTCTTTTTAACAGGCACTAAGTTAGTTCGTTTGTGTGGACTATGTGAATGCTTTGGTCAATTATTAAAAATGTCCAGGTGTAAACTTACTTATATATATTCTATTGTATGTATTCTGAACACAATCAATACTCACGGAACCTAAAAAAAAAAAAATTATTATTTGATAATTGCTTTTAAGCCTTTGCTTGTCAGCCTAGATTATTTGGTCAAACTATTGTGGTGTTGATCTTAGTGTGTATTTAGAATACAGCACTGATTTTTACTAGACTAATTGGCTGGGTGTTAAATACAAGTTTGCCGTTTTTGTTGAAAAATCCCAGATTTATTTTGGAGGCAACTAATAGTTTAAATGTGTCCACATCCACATAGATAAGATCCGGTCTATTTTTTTCCTTGACATTGAACCTATGTCAGCTGATGAGATTGCAGTTGTTTATGCCTGTATACTGGTACTGCCCTTGTGCTTGGGAATCACAGTCAACATCTTAAATCCCAGCTGATCGAGGGGGAGAAGGGGGGGGGTGTCGTGTGTTGAGACTCGCAGAACCCAGCCCAGGACTAACAGTGTTATTCCTGTGTTCTCTCCAGATGTTCTCAAACAGCGACGAGGCTGTCATCAATAAGAAGTTGCCCAAGGAACTGTTGCTACGGTGAACACTCATTCACTCTCACTCACAGACACACAGAGCTATATCTGTGATTAAAAACAGCTGCATGGAGCTGTAAAACATTCAGATCGATTCAAGTGGAAGAGGCAGAAGTCTCTGAACACACTCAAAATGGAGGCCATAGCTTGAGACTGGTCTCCTTGCCAACAGAGTGGTCTTAGCCTTGTCTGCTGCTTCTGCAGAATGCTTGGGCCCGGTTTACAACAACCTGTTGAACAGACCGGCACACAGGACTCGTTCAACCCTTAATTTAGCCTTGAATCTACACAGAAATGTGTTGTGATTGGATGGTCTGTTTTATAAACGGATGCAGTACACCTCACCTTAAGATTCACAGAGCCAGCTGGCTGAGAAGGGTAAACATTGCACCTTCGCAAACGGGTCAACAACAGCAATGTTGCTATGTTTGTTCTCACCACGGTGTATGTGTACAGAAGCTGTGTTCAGCAGCCACAGTGGTAGTGGTTGAAGGGAGAGCCCTGGTGCAAAGTATAGGATTTCTGGCAGTGCAGTACATGATTCTAACCCCCCACCTCTGTATTCCAGAATCTTCTCCTTTCTCGATGTGGTGACACTGTGTCGCTGTGCCCAGGTCTCAAGGGTGAGTCTGTGTTCATGAGATTCTTATGAAAATGATGATAGAAAATTATTAACCCCGATATCCTGCCATCACCCTATCCATTTCTCCCTTCCCTCAGTCCTGGAACGTTCTTGCCTTGGATGGCAGCAATTGGCAAAGGATTGACCTCTTTGACTTCCAGAGGGACATTGAGGTGAGTACCTCCATCGTGATCACATTTTAATCTTAATCTGGTAGCTTTCTTCTGGCTTGTGTACCACTCCTGTTAACATATTTTACATTCAATTACTTGCTAGGGCTCCCTGGGTGACCTCAGTAGAATTGCAGCCCTAGAATTGCAGAGTATGGTGTTTTTTCAACACAGGGTCGGGTGGTGGAGAACATCTCGAAGCGATGTGGAGGTTTCCTGAGGAAGCTTAGCCTGCGAGGGTGCCTGGGTGTGGGAGACAGCGCTTTAAGGTGAGCTGTAGGAGGGACCGGGAAGAAATCCCTGAGCCAAGCACCTCCACTGTGACCTGTCAAAATAAATTATGCATATCCTAACGGAACAAAGAAAATGTGTATTTGCTTTGGATTGCGAGAAGGATATCAAAATGTTTCCCATTGATTATGTGGATGGTGGATCTTTTTGCATCCAATCACTGCAAACCACTTATAGGCCATTAGGGTATTCACAAACGGGTGGTAATGGCTGCCACTTGGGTATTACAAACAAATAAGAGTCCAAGGCCTAAAGTGGAGTTGAGGTAACGTTAACCGGTTGCAAAATCAGAACAGCAGCTTGCATTTAAATCCATAGCTGTAGAGGTTTTGCATTCTGGATGTTTGTAATAGTTGTTACTTTAAGCTAACGGTTTAGTGAGGCGCTACGCCAGGTGGAGGTGCTTGGGTTTCTGAGTCAAATGGCACAGTCTTAGGTAGAGCGGTAATGTTCATTAAGGTGAGGTAGTGCAGTGAAGTGCGAGGATGTACCTTTTACATTTTTGTACTAATTTAGTCGGATTCAAGTATGCCAAAATGTACTAAGTTATACCTTAAGTACTACCAGTGTTTCCCACAGAAATTTTGGAGACTATGGGGGGGGGGGGGCGTGTATATTTATTCAAATAAATTTGTATAAACCCCCCGTTTACACAATGGGAAAACAAATGTTTTCATACGTTTTGCCCTTTCAT
>JAOPJL010000088.1:9286478-9308949 GCA_027123545.1 Trisopterus esmarkii | reverse complement strand
CACACACACACACACACACACACACACACACACACACACACACACACACACACACACACACACACACACAAAAATGTTAATGTTCTTAAAATTATAATATTGTTTATCGCAATTATTTCTTGGACAATATATTGCCAAACAAAAGGTAGTCGTTATGACAGCCCTCCTTGTCCGTTCCCATCAGGGCATTGAGGTGCAATGGGTTGCGGGGCTACTCACGCTGCGGTACATGCGGGAGGGGTGGGGCAGCACCAGGCGATGAACGCTCTGGTTGGTGACGATGAGGATGAACACATTGTTGAGGGTTTCTTGGATGGTCACGCCCCCAGGCAGAACTGAGCAGTGGACAAGCTTGAGGCGGACGGCATTGTTCAGCAGGTTGGTGTCCAGAGACTGCTCCACCAGCTGCACCGTGTCTCCGGATGCAGACCTGCAATGAAAAAGACCCCAGTGAGCGTAGGGGTCGGCACATCTCCAGATCAGAATCACATGTCTCTCAGTCTAATAACAAATACTGCTACTAGTCACTGCATTTTAATGGTGTTGTACCTCTTAACTGAAAATAGATGAAGAACTGGTCATTGTTTCTTGCAGCTAAAGCAATGGTCTGAATTCCAAGTATCTGTTTAAATTATTAGAATGTTGATTCAAGAACACTCTAGCAGCCACCATAAAATGACCTCACTGCTTCATGTCCCACAACTGCACATTACTAATATACCAGTTACTACAAACTTTCTTTTCAGAATAGTGTGATCAGCCTTTTTTTGACCCAGCGCAAAGGTTACAAAAGTCAGCCATCTGAAGCGACACCCTTTTCTGATTGCAGACAAAACCTGTAAAGAGTTTGAACCTAGGACCAGAGTCGGACAGAAGCAGAAGCGTTGTCAACACTTACCAGTGTATAAACCTGTTGCTTGTGATGGACAGCAGCTTCCCATTCTCCTCATAGTGGAAACCTCCGGCGCAGTCTGGGTATTTGATTCCGCCAGGGAGTGCACTCACACCTAAATAAATCAAAACTCACCATTACAATACTAGATCCGACGTCACTGTGCACGTTAAAGACGTATAGCAAACCAATGTTGGCCGGTAAGAAATTATATAGTATACAGTTACACATACTTTCCCGCTCGAGTACCCGCTCAATTGTTCAAGGAACACATACACCTCATCAGCAAATAGCTACTCTATGATACGGCTACAGAAGATGAAACACATGTATTAATGTAACATCACATTGTTAAACATCATGACACCAGAGGCCCCGTTATGTTGCTAACAGCTAGCGCATTAGCAATGTCATGTGTGCTAGCATGTGTCTCCACCTTCTTGTTTATCTTACACCTCCTATCCTTTATATCCAGAGGAGAGAACACACCGCGGCGTTTATCTCAAATTCTTACCGAGGTTTACAGTTATTTCTCGAAATCTATGCAGCGCTTCTCTTTCAAATCCACATATTTCTATGAAACTCCGCTCCAACAACGCCGCCATTTTTCGCCGCATTGAGTTGTGGGCCGGGCTGACGTGAGGTGGCCGCGTTCACACCGTTCAAACATTTAAAGGCGCAGGCCCTCATTTCTACCGCGTCCACGCTGTACGCGCACATGTCCCGTGATGTGCCAACGCCATAATAATGTGTATGCAGATCGGCTCACACGAACAACAACGGTAAGCCTTAAAGGTTGAGCCAAAACACAGATTACCGTGAAGTGAAATTAACGATCTCGTTAATCTACTTGCTACGATGTGAAACTCATTGGAACTCTCGGGGTCGTGGGTTCGAGCCCCACGTTGGGCGACACACTTTTTGATCCCCCCTCAGAGCGTTTAACCTCAACTCTTAGCAAGTTTTTTAAAAACACATCCATTACCACAGAATATCCAGCTGGCGCAATTTCGCAATACCCCAAAAACAGTGCTTACCTCCGATATATTACTCGTAGACTACAGTGAGATTTAAACAGCCAAAACAGACATGTTAGAAGTCAACAACAACAACATTTATTGCAGCCATTTAAATGTCCAAAAATACATGCGCAGCCGAAATTTACCGATCAAAAGCCACGTCACAAGGCATAGATAGGCCTATAATAAAATCTAATGATTCCATTGCTCTTGTGTGGGAGGTCGCTTTCGAGCTGCACTTGCGGTCTCCCTTCGATTTTAATTCAACCATCTTTGTTAAAATGTCCTCATAGTGATCAATGACATGGCCTACATGAATCATGCTGAGACCAGCGGATGACTTAGAACTGAGAAATTTCTGCAGGCGTCTTTGTCGCGATATTTTGCCATAAAACATTCTAGGCTGGAATGCGCGCCAATCAATGAAACATGCGGAATCAGAATGTCTGCTCTCTTTGCTGCGCTAAGTATGTTTCAGAAATCAGCACATTAAGATAAATGTAGTTGTCACATAAGCTATTTTATATTTTTGTAATATGGAATTATTTCAGGGGGGGAAATGCCGTGAAAAAATGTTTGCACAGTGCGTTCAGGATTAGGACTGATATAGCATAGGCCTATGTCGGCCTAGGCCTAATCAATTGTGTTCTAATATGTTTAGCATTCATATTATTGTAGTCTATTATTTTTGTAGGCTACTCTGCTGTTGGCCTTGATGGGGAGATATTATTTTGCTGCCACAAAATGTAGTTTCATCTAACATCATTCCTGCGTCTCCACAGAGCCCATTTCAGCACCATGTCAGTGGACAGTTACAAGCCTATCAACGTCCTTAAAGCAGTGAACGCAGTCGTGGCAGATATTGCGTCTAGGACAGATCACGATTGATTCTTAGCAGTGGCGGATTTAGAAAATTGGGGGCCCAAGGCGAAGGTATGTATGGAGCCCACCTAATCCAATCTTTTAAGAGAACGGAGAAAAAACTGTACTGACTGAATGGTGGATAGGCAGGTAAAGCTAATCTACGCAGAAGTAAAGGTTGGAGATGAGAAAAATAACTTTCCCCTTTAAGCCCGCATACACTTCTTTACTCCGAAATGAAGATGGAAAGCAGAGAACACACAAAGTGTACCACTACACAAACGAATAGTCACGATGGAACCCAACAGAGAATAAGGTTTCAGATAACACCAGACCAACACATCTTTGCAAAAATGGCAGGAAAACCGGCACTGTTTATTAACCCTAACCCTTTTTTTTAAGATCAAATCAATACCAATATAATCAGTTAGATAAGTAGTTAGGGTAAACCCTAATATTTTACAGTCTATGGTAAACCCCCACTAACATATACTTAGCAAAACATCACAAATAGCCATATACTTAACAAATATTGCCAATATGAATAATTTACTTTGTATGTGTGAGTGAGTGAGGTTGCAATTGGCATTGCACTTGAGATTGACATTATTGAATTATTATTATTATCATTATTGAATTGTCCGTCCGTTGATCATGCCTCTTGTGCTGAAGAAAATGACAGCAGCTTCCCCAGACCAACGTGCAATCTACGATTGAGCTTGGTCTGGCAATAGCCAGATTTCCTCTTTTGCTTTGAAAAACCCATTTCCAAGATTTGATCCAATCCGTGATCCGAAATCCCATCCACTGTATTACTTTTGAAGAACTGGACCCGAACCAGACGAATCTTAGAGCTCTAGCTTTATTTGCTCTGGCCCCCTCCCATTCCGAGAAATATCCAGTGGTGAAGCTTAAATAAGGGGAATACACCTCGTAGAAAATGTTGAATCCCTAGATAAATAATGAGCACCGTACCTTGTTTTTGCATTCAGCAGAAATAATTTGGCTGATTTCCAAAATATCTGCCAAAAAAATAGGAAATTATGTCAATATCACAACTGTGTTGGAGCTACTACGCCAAATACATGTCTTCATTAAAATGTAAACAATAGGACTTACTGTGAGAGGTAGGACAACGCTTTCCATTGTGTGCAAATCTTGTTAACGTCATGTCGAAGTCTGAAATCACCTACAAAACATTAAGCATACATTACCTAACATGATCAATATAATGTCGCCAAAATCGGAATGATTATAACATGGATTTTGTACCTGTATGGTGTTCAATCCTGCTGTCTGCATGCCGAGGAGGATCTCCTCGACTCTCTGAGGGTCCCTCATGCACACCGAAGTATTACTCAACGCTGAAATCTAAAGAACAATTTAAGGTCCCGTTTGTAAGTAACGTGTAACCCAAAAATCACATGACTAAGCCAAAAGATATTGCCTGGCATCTTTGTGCATCTAATTTGTCCCTGCAGCCGCATTTTACTCGTAGATGACATGTTCCTATTGGGAAAACCCAAATATTGAGCTGCCTTGACGATAACAGCATAACAAAGCACGTCATCCCGTGTAAACGTATTGTATCACACTACTCTGTCGTGTGTTGAAACTGGCGGAATATCTTAGGAATCTATCTTGTAGTCGTATAACACCCTTATAGGCTAGCCCACCTAGGCTAGCCCCTTGCAAATAGATAAAGTAGATAAAGTATTGTTTTTTTGCAAACCACACAATTAAACTGACTAAATGCACTTACCATTTTACACGTCATCGTTATTATAGGACGTTGCATCAATTGCAAGATTAGTTGTGTAGGTGGACGATAAGTGTGGAAGAAATACGTAAAGTGATTGCAGCGAGGCTACTTGAATAAAGGCAGCGCACCCGTCCGGATCCCTGACAACGACGGCTGCACGCGCTTCCTGGATCTAGCGCACCAGAGCCCGTCTACGGATATTACGCATATTAGACATTCTTTGAGCGCACACCAGTGCCGCTGCGTACTTCTTCTTCTTCTTTTTGTTTATTGGCGGGTTGTAACCGTATCTTTCTTGGTGCATACCGCCACCAACTGTACCGGAGTATGTAACAACAACATTTATGTATATGGTCTTAAAAGGGGAGATAAATAAATAATAGATAAATGGGTAATACTAAATTATTTTAAATAATCTTGTCACCTTTAAGTATTCGATCTCTGCCTTCTGTGTAAGTGAAACACCCTCTCCTGCTGTTCCCAGTATTCCACCCAGACTCGACACTCTTCCTGCTCTCTGCAATTTATCAGACAATCTCATTCTCTCTCCGGGTATCTCTCACTCCATCAATACATGTTCCACAGGTTCTGTTTTTCCACATTCACACCCATCCGTTCTACTTTTCCCTATTAAAAATAAAGTTTTGTTTAGCCCTGTATGTCCTATTCTCATTCTTGTGAGCATTGTTTCCTCCCTTCTATTTTTCCTTTTAAAACCATGTGCACGCACATTTTTTAGTATATTATAATAATTTCTTCCAGTGATTTCTCTGTCCCATCTATCCTGCCACTTTTTTATTACTTCTTTTTTTTAATTGCTTTAACTTTCCCAAAAGGCATATCTATTATATTGTTCATTTTTGTTGCTATTTTGGTAGTTTTGTCTGCTCCCTCATTCCCTTTGATTCCTACATGGGCAGGAACCCAGCAACATTTGACAGATATTCCTGTTCTGTGTAATCTATATAAGCTTAGTTGGATAAGAGAAGGTCCTGTCTGCTAGAGGTCCAACTCTGGATACTTTGAAGGGCTGCTAATGAGTCTACACATAGCACTACTCTATCTGGTCGAACTTCCTCCACCCACTGAAGTCACTGTTTTATTATATACCCTATATTCTTCTGATTCACCCATCCAAATCCGTTACTTTGATAAATCCATTCCTGGATTACAGTTTTAGCAGGGTTTTCGTATCCACATCCCTGTAGTCCCTGTATCCCTGTATTTTATTTAAATGCATTTTAGCTGCTGCTCCATACACCATGCATCCATAGTCTTTTGTTGATCTCATTAAATCCTGATATATACATTAATGACTGTTTGTCTGCTCCCCAATCTTCCCCAACTATTGCCCTCATTAAATTAATAACTTTCTTGCATTTTAATTCTATATTTTCCACCTGTGTTCTCCATGTGCCCTTTTGGTCTAGCCAAATCCCAAGATATTTGAATTTTTCAACTTTATCCATGCTTTTCCCATATCATTTTATATTCTGTGCATCTATTTTCTTATTGGTTATTGTCATATAACATAATTTATTAAAGAAAGCTTAAAACCCCAGTTGTATGACAAATCTTCTACATTACTAACTGCTTGCTTAATTATATTCATCACTTTTGGATGATCTCTTCCCCTTGTCCAAATTGCCCCATCATCTGCGTACAAAGCCGACCTCTTCTATCCAAATTCATAAATATATCATTGATGATGATGTTAAATCAAACTGGACTAATAACGCTCCCTTGTAGAATTTCATTTTCAATTTTCAGTTCATCAGCTACTTCTGATCCCACTTTAACTTAAAATCTTCGCTCAGATAGAAAATCTAGGGCCCAGTTATAAAATCTTCCTCTAATCCCCATCTTGCTCAGTTTAATCACTAACCCCTCCCTCCACATGTAATCGTAAGCCTTTTCAATATCAAAGAATACTTTAGTCATTAACTCCTTAATTTGAAAAGTTTTCTCCATCTCATTACTGACTTTAACTACAGCAACCATAGTTGACTGCCCCTTCCTAAAACCATTTTGATATGGAGCAAAAAGTCCTCTATGTTCTAGGAAATAGTTCAGCCTCCTAACTAACTTTTTTTCACATCCTTTTACAAAGATGGGAAGTTAGGGCAATAGGTCTATAATTACCAGCATTGTTTGCACCCTTTCCAGGTTTGTTAAATGGCAATATTAGTGCACTTTTCCATCTTTTTGGCATTTTCCCTTCTTCCTATATTTGATTAAATAAGTGCAAAATTAATTTAAGTACTATTATTGGCAGTTCTTTGAACATAGCTTAATTGGTCCTCTCCAGTAGCAGTATTCCCTGTTCCATCTAATACTATAACCAATTCATTCATGGAAATCTCAGCATCCATTGCACTTTCCTCACTATCTTTCTTTATATACACATCCCTATTTTCCTTTAAGATTTCCTTTTTCCTTTACTTGTGTTTATCGTCTAAATGGTCACCACTATACACACTAGCAAATGCCTTTCCAAACAAGTCTGCTTTTTCTTTATCTGTTATGGCCAATATTTCACCATCCTCCAATACAGATATTTTAGTAAATACTTTTTTACCAGATTTTTTTCAGCATTTTACAAACAACTCCATCTCCTATCTCCTACTTCCCTCCCTATAGTAGAACAATAATCCCTTCATGCGCTCCCGTTTACTAGATTACTTTACGTGCTATAGCTTTTTTCCTCTGATAATTGATTATATTCACTTGATTTAGAATATTACGTAGTATTCTCAGTGCACTATTTCATTCTTTAATTGCTTCTGAACATTCGTCATTCCACCATGGAACCCTTTTCCTATTCCCCCCCAGAATGGTATGCTATTTACTGCTGCATTAATTATTAAGTTTATGATTGCAGATTAATTTTCCACAATATTTCCCTGCATTGAAACTGTTTCTGCTACTTTACAACATGTTTCTTTATTTTTTTTCCAATCATCTTTTTCAAATCACCATTTTTATGACTTGGTCTTTTTTTGTATATCTAGCTCCACATCTAATGCACATATTATTGGGAAATGATCGCTTCCAATATTTGAGTATTGAATACTTGCTACTTTCAATACTCAATATTCATCAGATGTTGTAATATTATTAGATACTAGAGTAAGATCTAAACCGGACATTGTGTTAGTACGAATATCAATCCGTGTACCATTTCCATTATTTAGGCAAACTAGCTGTCTTATATCCATTAGTTCTTCCACTGCTTCTCCGTTGCCATCAGTATGTTTACTTCCCCAAAGGTTATTATGAGCATAAAAATCACCACACCATGTTTCTCTTTGATTTCCTTGTTTCTTTATTATACTATCTAATATTTTTTGGCATAGTGCTCTGCAAGGATTATAAAAATTAACTACTACCATGTTGCCATCTGTTTTACATATTTCAATGACTGCACATTCTATTTCTGTTATAGTCGATATTCTTCTAAATGCCATCCCTTCCCTTACAAATGTTGCACAGCCACCACCTTGACTTTCAATCCAATCTTACTGACTTACTAAAATTAAGTCAAGGTGAGGTCAAAGCCAGGTTTCCTGAATGCAAACAATATCGGGTCTGACTTTTGCTTCTTCTATAAACCTCTTAAATTCTGGACCATTTGCAATCAAGCTTCTAGCATTCCACTGCAAGAGAAGGAAAACCATTATTATATCAATTATAATGAAGGGTCTATGCTATCATATAGAAACCCACTTGTCCTCAACATACCATGAATATCTTTAGCTTTCAGATCTTTAATGCCCAAAAACTCTTCTGCAGCTTCTACCACTATCTTGATTCTGTCACTTTTCTTTTCTTGCCGCACTGCCACATTAACAACCTTGCATATGAATGCTACAAAGCTCTTTTTGTTAACCAGCATGGCATCTTCCTTACCAATACACTTATGACTGCACGTCTTCTCAGGGGGGGCTGACTTTCCTGGATTAAGTTTCCTTAGGCCTGACCTCTGGGGCACAATGTCACTGAGTAAAATTTCCACTGGTGTTTTGTACTAACTAATTTGTCCTTGTTTGCTTGCTTTCACTTGCATTAACAGTTTTTAGGGCCTCAGCATATGATACTTTGTTAATGGTCTTAATTTTCTGCACTTCTTTGGCTTGCCTCTGTACCACACATCCAGCAAAAGCAGCATGTGCTCCCCTCCACAATTACAGCATTTTAGCTTAGCATCTTCATAAAATTTGCCATACTCGTGTTCCCCTCCACATTTTGCACATCTCTGCCTCCATTTGCATTGTTGAGCTGTATGTCCCATTCTTTGGAATTTGAAACACCTCAAAGGTTGAGAAATATACTTCCTTACTTTATAATTTAACCAACCAATATGGATCTCAGAAGGCATTATATTATCAAAAACTGATAAGCTATTTTGTTTAACTCCACTTTAATTAGTTTGCAGTCTTTTAGCTTCAATCACTTTCCCACCCTTGATCATTTTCTTGACTTCTTCCATTGACATTTCTAGCGGCACATTTGTAATAACCCCACGCAATTTTGCTGCCATTCCTGGTACATGGGCCTTAATCCTTCCACCATCAAGATGAGACATTCTAAGGATAATTTCCTGCTGTTTCTTACTTTCTGCTAAAATAAGAATTCTTCTGTTGTTCAATAATTGTGCAAATCTTTTTTTCCCCAATTTCTTTTTCAATTGGTCACCTGAACTGGATGGAAATGTTTATAATTTCTAAGCGTGTTAATTACTATACATTCCTCCTTTACCTCCGCACTACTGCTCCCATTGGTTAGTTTTCTTATTTTTAACAGATTGCCTTAGATTGCTCTCTCCTTCCCTACCTCCTGCAGACCATGTTTTTTTCCTTGCCATTTTTGTTTTAGTAGTCTCCATATCTGTCCAACCCTCACCATCTGACATATCTGCAATTATTACACTCACGATAGTTTGGTTGCAACCCGCTTTCTCTCGCACTGGCACGTCTCCACTCCCAGCTCCTTCCGGGTACTCGCTGTGTGTCCCTGCCAGTGTGTACATATGCATATCTTAATAACATTGCCATTTGACTTGTAAAAAGAACTTTATTTGCAAGTGATGACATTAACATTTACATTAAATGCAAGGACAAAATGTCAACATATGACATGCAACGCAAAATGTAAAGCTTATGTTTTGCCATAAAATTGGTCCAAAAATAGGAAATTATTAATTTCTGCCTTGCCTGACCTTTGTATTAAGACAATTGGATGGAGATGACAAAGGATAAATACTGATACCAATATAGACACCCCTTTTTTATAAAAGAGTTGTAGCCTACTCTTTATTAAAGTCTTGTATTTTAATCATCACAACTATTTTCTCCGTGGAGGGGGTAGTTCGGGGGAGGGCAAGGGGAAAAGAGCATTTCACAATCTCTAAATACATGTAGAACAGAATATAATATTTTGGTATCAATTTTCTTAACATTTACCAACATGTTACATGGAAAAGTGCCAAAGAGTGTGGTGAAAGGAAATCCCAACTGATTGGCTGGAAACATTAAGTACAATCGCCTCGTCTCAAGGAAAAACTAACAGAATGGCCTGAGTCACACTAAGAACAGCAGCTGACTGAAGCCTACCTCTACAGGGCATTTTATAGGATAAGATGTCAAAAAGTGCACTACTTAACAGGCTGTTGCAACATTTGCAAGAATATCAACATACACCCACACAGATTCTCAACTCAGGAATGGGACAAGCACTTGACATCAATAAGGAATGATTGATGCAACCTTATCAAACATTTTAGGATTATTCAGTTCTGGGCAAAAAACTATATGAAAAAAAAAGCTTATATATGCAAGTTGTTGTTCACACCCTTGTTTTTTGTTCCATGTGATTTTTAACTCCATACAGCAACAGCAGTCCAAAAAAGCATAAAGAGCCACAGGGTTTTAAGAGTACCAGGCTTTTTTTCATTCCATTGACTTGAAAAATGTGTTGTTTTAAACTAGCAGCAAAACATTAGAATCTAAGCAGAACATATTCAAACAGACCAATATTTATCTGTTACTGAAACTTAAGAAGATGCTATTCAATATAATGACCGATGTTCAACTTGCACAATGCGATTGTCAGTGTCACTATGGAATTGGACTTAATTCATGTACAAATTGGACCGAGCGGATTTGAACACTGGAACAGACACTGCCGTTGACGCTACACCTCTTGCACACCCAATCAAATAAAGGAATGTAAAATATCCATACAAACGTATACATATACACAGGTATTTACTATGTATGTACATATATGATAAACCTCTGCACTCGCCAACGCCTGACTCACGAGGGCAGAGGCCACTGGTTATTGTATAACACTCTTATTCACATGTATAAACAATCAGCGTGTCCTCCTGCAGAAAAACAGCAGGTCGGCCAAGGGTCTTTAACACAACACAAAACAGATTGAGACCCGATGGAATGATGGGAGTTTAATGGGATCACATCCAATGAAGGAGCAACACTGGTACCATACTGCAACATGTTATGAGGAGGAGACGATGAGGATGTTGGCCATAGAATGGGTCTTGATGTGGCCATGGAGGTTTGTTCCGGTTCTACCCCGGAGCTGGATGGAATGGTAAAGGGAGGGAAAGGAAGCCCCTCAGCACTCAATCTGGGACTGTAGCTGCCTGCGAAGGGTGAGAGTGCGTCGGTGGAGCTGCTGCATCTGCTGCATGCGATCCCGCTGGCGCGCCAGGTTCTGGGGCATGGGGTAGCGCTGGCAGCCGTACAGGAAGCGGTAAGGGATGCGCACGTGGCATGCCGTGGCGCGGCAGCGCGGCTGGGGCATGGGGGGTAGCAGCATCCAGCGCTTGCGCTCTGCACAGTAGCGGTACGCCTCCTTGCGGTACTGCTTGTCCACGTCGTCACTGTTCTTCCAGCCGCCGATGATGAACACGTCCTCGTCAAAGTGGCAGATGGCAGCGCCCTCAATGCTGGTGACCTCCGGCGGCAGGCTCTCCAGGATGTCGTCAGAGATGCGCACGCTGATCTTCTGCCGCGCCACCTCGTCCCGCACGGCATAGCTCTTAGGGCAGCAGGAGGCTGTGTGGTAGAAGTTGGTGGAGGCCACAGCCATCTGGAAGATGCAGTAGTTGTCGATGAGTGGCAGCGAGTCCACGTCCTGCCACTGGCGGCTTTCCGTGTCATAGCGTGTGGTCACCGTCTTCAGGCCGTCGTCGTTGTCTGTGTCGACAGGCGTGCGCGCCGTCACATACACGTAGCGGTCCTCCACGCTCACTGCTTTCACGTCTCGCAGGATCTTGGGCGCAGACTCCAGGTTGTGCCACTTGTCGGGCTCAGGCTCGTACACACTCACGTCCTTGAAACCCGGGCTGAAGTTGCCATGGCCACCGATGCTGTACAGGATGTCTTTGATGCATGTGAGGCCAAACGAGTGCTTGCGCGTGGTCAGGTTGCTCACCTGTTCCCAGGTGTTGCGATTGGGGTTGTAACGCTCCACCGTCTTGGCGAAGCCTGGCTCCATGGAGCCAGCCACATACACATGGGACTCGGTGGCGGCGATGGCGTGGCCGTCCAAGTGGTTGTGGATGTGTGGCAGGTTCACCCAGCGGTCCTCGTAAATAAAGTAGCCCACACACTCACTGAGGTAGTCCCCTCCCTCAGACACCCCACCCACCACCATGATCACGTCCATGTTCTGGCCGAAGCGAGGCTGGAAGGCGGCCATGTGCGAAGACCACAACTCCATGTCAGCCGACTTAAGGTTCTCAAAGCGGATGGCGTGGCCCTCCACGGCCTCCGACACCAGGCGGAGACATGCCTCATTGGCGGCCACCAGGCGCTCCGTCTTCACCACCCGGGTCAGGTAGGTGGGCTTGATTTGGGGCAGGCGCAGCAGGCGGAACAGCTCCTCAAAGTAGCGGCCCCGATCCTCAGAGTTCTTCTCCACCCACTTCACCACTGCCTCGAAGAGCACCTCCTCAGAGTCCACCGTGATCTCTGCATCAGACAGCCAGTCCCGGACCAGATGGAATGGCAGTGTGTAGAACTCATCGTCCTGGATGACCTTGTGGAAGTTGCGGCGAATCATGTCAGCGGCCCTCAGAGCTAACTGGTCAAGAGTGTACATGTGGGCTAGACTGTGGACTGCCACACAATTGGTCAGGCTCAGCTTCTTCTTCAGAAACTCTCCACAAAAGTCCTTCAACTGCACTAGAAGGAACCTATTAAACAGACAAACGTTTTTTTTACAGTTCAAATTATGCCAGCGTCATTGGACACATGGGCACAACATTGGACACAAATCTCTTTGATTACATTTACAATGGTAGCTAAACCAAACAGGTAAAGCATGCCAACCAAATGCAAATGTAATGGAGACATTAAGGTTTGGCCTCAAAATAACAAAAAGGGCTAATTCACAACGAGTATATAGACACAATAATCGGAATCATAAACATACCTGTCAGCTTGCTCCAACACTTCATGTACATTGCAGGTGCTAACGCGTATTTCACCAGTGTACATATACTGAATGACACTCTCCACCGTCTCTGGATCTGGCCCAAGTTCTGAGCTCCATTCTTTCATCTCAACTCGTCCAGATAAGGATTCGGAGAATTGTCCCCCCAATAAGGGGGTGAAATAGTCCGTTGCCGCAGCCAATACAGAGCGGTGGGCTGAATACTCGCAGCTCTGGACATTCCCAGTGGCCGCCCCACTGCTGAAGGCCAGCGTCACGTCGCAGAAAAGCCCCTGCTTTCGCTGCTCGTTCTGCCGGCGAGACAGCTCTGAGCAGTGGGAGGCGGAGGTGAAATCCTCGGCCTCTTCCGTTTCCCCGTCTCCAGCAATGGCGCTGGGTGTACTGGTGCTGCTACCATTCCGGACAGAATCATCCGGGCTGGGAGCTGCAGCTGCCATTCTTTCGAAGGACGGAAGAAATCTTGATTTTAGTAAACTAGTGTAGGAAAGAACGCTACATACGCAGACACACATACGTGGACTCAAAACATGGATCAAATATAATGTCAGGTTCGCATTCGATGAGTCGATGTAGATATGGGCAGAGACATTTAAGTAGGAAATCAGCAAACACAAAGTAGCTTACAATTTATAAATCAAATATGACAAGCGAGGTCTAATTCAATACAACATGTTTTGCGAGATTATTAACACTGCTCATTCCTCAAATAAATAATGAATGCACTATCAGCCGTTGTTGAAGTCTACAAACGTATATTGGTTGTTTCTGTATCTGCCAGGAGGCATTATATTTTGAATTCCCAAAACATTTGGTTAAAAATTATTTGGGTTATAAAACAAATAAAAAGCGTTAGTATGGCTAGTTCTGATCCCTAAACTTGAATATTTCATTGAAACTGGAAATATATTGAATAATAACAAATGTAACACTCATTATTATTACTGAAAATGTATTACACAAATAATAAATAATAATATAATAAATAATGATAAATAGTTCTCAGCGTTAATTTTGAAGAAGGTCGAATACTAAACGAACTTCATCTAGGTAAACAGATATCCATCTGACATGCGCAGTATGCGAAAGGCGTTACCTCACCTATGACGACAATACTCCGCTCAGCGCTTCTCTGCTGATCGTCCCGGTTGTTATGCGTACATCATCGTCGTAAAGGCCCAGGGCAACATTGACCTAGTCCTAGACAGACTCGATATATAACTTCACTTGTCTTGGCATGCTCTTGCACCAACGTGCACATGGGTGTTCCATTGGTGGATTAATAATTACATTTTAAATTGTTATTTTTTTCACTAATACGAGTCACTTGCCTATGTAAATATTTTTGATATTAAAATCTTATATTTATTATATTTAGAATTCACATCCTGATCACTTAAATACAAACAGATAAAATAATTCATTTGTGTTCATGAATGGACATTACTTTGATGATCTGATTTATTTTCATCATTTATACAGACAATGAATCCAAACAGGCACATAAGGTTACATGAGTTGTACAAAACCTTTTGTCACACTACAACACTAGTGGAATGAAATTAGCTATGATTAGCATGGTTCAGAAACAATGACATGTGACACAATGACATACAGAGTGAGCTAACAATCATTTTAAGCGTAGGACTACAGTATTCTGTCTTGCGATGCAAAATATGAGAACAATATGTCAACTGAACAGATAAAACAGTATTTATGGAATACAACTACTCCAACCCCCACAGGAATAACAGATAAAGTGGTCCAATGTTGCATGCAATCTTGTCCTAAAATGATCACAAAACCATGATTATCTTACGGTTTTTATAGATCTAAATATACATGTACATATATAAATAAAGCTCTGATCTACAGTACCATTTTACATATTATTGCACTAAAGGCTTCCAGCTTACGGAAAGTTCATGTTTCTAATAGCACACTGACACAGGAGTGCTGCACTAGAATATACTAGTCAGAGATACAGACATGCTCGGTTTACAGAATGACAATGTTTTCGTCAAAGTGCTTCCACATTTTTTTTTCATCAACTAATCTGAGACACACTAGGGATGAACACTGCTAAGGAAAAACTAATCCTGAATATACGTCTTGGCAACAGGATTTGTGGTCAGGAGGTTAGGGTACTTGTTTCGGCTCATTTTGACAGGTTCCCACATTATCTTAAAAGCTCACCACGGCTAGCTTTGTGTGAATGGCACATTACAGTTTAATTGGCCTGCAGCACAATAGGTTTAACAAACTAGAGCCACACATTTTCCTCTGTGTTCCTTTTTTTTTTGGATATATACGCCCCGTCTAGATGAGTACAGCAGGGCCTACTGGAGACTTGCAATAGTGATTCCAGGGAGGCTGGAGAACAATAACGGGGTTATATTGTTAAGGGTCAGGGTGATGGCCACTGGAAGCAGAGGGGAGTCATGGCCGGCTAGATGGGTCTGCTGGTTACATTGACATGTGTTCGGGGAGCACGTAGGAGATGTCGTCCCATGGGTGGCGGTACAGACCCTGCTTCAGCCTCTTCTGGTCGAGGTAGTGTCCTGAAATAACGGGTAACAAAAAGCATACTTATTCAAAACATGTTTGAAACAGAAAGGCCTTTTTAAATAGATGATTGAGGGACAACCCACCGATGAATCCCATGCTGCGTCCAAGGACAAAGATCCCATTCAAGGCTCCGATCTCGACAAACTCGTCCGCTTCATCTCTGTGGAATAAGTAAATATATAAGTTGCGTTTCACTTAATGAAAGCTGAATACATATGCATGCATGATACAAATGTATGTATATTTTTGCTATTCCCCATTCAAATGTGTATTTTGCTATTCCTCCATTCAAGTTTAAATTAGTTTTTCCTTTGTCATAGAATTGATCTAAAACATGTATATATTCTTATTTTTTCTTTATTGTCATTTGTAAGTTTATAATTGTATTCTTGAATAAATAAGGATGACTGCAACAATATTCCAAGTACTTAATAAAATATACTTGAATAATGATTTTAAGTTAAGTATTTTCTTGTACCGTGTAAATCCACCGCAGGTCCTGAGCAGGTCCGTAAAAGCTACTCCAATAAAACCGTCCACATTGAGGATAAGGTTGGGTTTCTATTTCCAAAAACCACAACAACAACAAAAGAAGAAAGCAAGGAGAAAACAATGGGACAACGGATGAGTTCAAGTGGTTCAGTATTGGACTGTGGCGGTGAACAGAACAGAGCGGCGTATTGTGTGGTCCTTCTCTCTTACTTTTGAAGTGGTGATCTTCTCTACATCTAAGGCGTAGTCCAGCAGCTGCGTGGCAGGAAAGTGCAGCTTCACAAAGTCCTTCAGGATCTGGACCCTCATGTCTGGGTTGTTTATCTGAGCGTGTGAAAAAGATAAGGTAGAAAATAACGATTGTCTTTTTATTTTCATTTTTGTATTATGTATTATAATCAAAAAGGGTGACATTTTGAGAAACATGTCAGTAAGGAGCAGGTTAGGAGTTCAACATCCTGCTGAATCCTCCAGGGAGACTGAACCCTGAACCTTCAGCCAAACACCACAATATTTTTTTATCAGAATCTGCTATCTAATGAAAACACGGTTCACCATTATAAGGGTGCAGTTTTATTCTAATCCAGAATATTTTCTGTGATGCTGGTGATCCATTCCCAGACCAAATAAAGAAATCCCCCCCCCAAAAAAAGGGAGGATGCTACGGCTACTTACCGACTTGACCCGGTGTCCGATTCCCATGATCAGCTTCCCTTCCTTCTTCATCTTGTTGACAAACTCCATGGGCAACATGCCACCATCAAACGCCTTGCTGAACTGCTTGGCTGCGGCATCTAGGGCACCTCCGAACCGGTCTCCCTAAAAAACAACCAAGTGTAGACCCGGCCGTCATGTAGCAGCCACACGCTAGACTCAAACCACGGACCTTTTGGCTGAGAGTGTGGGTGTTTGCGTGTGTGCAGGTAAACCCTGACAAGGCGTGCAGAAGGAGAGTGGCAGGGGGTCTTACAATGGTGAGGAGGCCAGACGTGAGGCTGGAGATGAGGTCTTTCCCGGCACGGGCACACACAATGGTGTTGTGGGCACCGGACACCGCGGGGCCGTGGTCGGCTGTCACCATCAGACACATCTCAATGAACTGGCAGGCATAGCGTGGTAGCCTATAGCGGTAGACATTAACAGTATTCACGTGTTGATTAAGTGAATGTTTGGTTTTGACTATGGTTAAAAATGCCCCTATTTTACCACCAGGTGTTATGTTGATTACCATTACAAAACAAAATCTATACCCTATAGCAAGAAATTCAGAAATTAATGTGGCCTCAGTGGGGTATAAAGGGATAAAATAAAGAGCTAACTTCTGCTTCAAAGATTATTTTTGGACACTGAATCTTGGCATGCAAACCAGAAAAAGGTGCAGTGGAAATGACCCAAAAAGCCCCCAAAACCATGTACAAAAAAATCCCTTTCCATTTTTTTAATTTCTTACCCTGCCATATAGTGACATCACACATGGGCGGGTCCAATCTTAAGTATGATAGATATATCAGCATGCCAGTTGACAGACTGATCTATTCAGTCACTGTCTAGTGGCTAGGCTGGTTGGCTTATCTATCCCAAATCCATCTGGATAGAACCTGCCTGATATGCAATGGTAGCATAGTGTATTTCCTGACCCTTTTATTCTTCTGCAGGCCATATCTGGAACGTCAATATAGTCAAGAATTCTACTTAAAATTGGTAAAATACAGTCAGTACGTTTACATGACTCAAGAAAGTCGAATTATAGGCTTAGCTCGACTATGATTGGATTACTAGGATGCATGTATACACCTGAGTCAAGCTGAAGTCTTATCGAATTTGGTTACTCATAGTCGAATTAAGACACCTAGATAACTCGATTCGTAGTCGAGCTAAGCGCGCATATACGTAATGGATTGGGTTACGTGTTGAATTGCGTTCTGCGCATGCTCGAAATCTTTTCCCAGTGCCGTGAGCCGGAAGTCGAAGGAGACGATAGTCTTGTTATTGTCGCCGTCGAGAAAGGGCGATTTATTTAAAAAGGTGGCGCAGAAGATGGAGGAAGCCGGTGTCGTGTCAATGTAGCCCTATAAGGAGTGTATCATTCAATATTACTGTATTCATTCATTGCGCCGTGGCCAAACTGATATTCTGGTATTCTCTAATATTATGAATCTTACAGACTGCGACGAGTTCTCAGACTCTCGGGTAATTCCACAACTAGTAAAGACTCGTAGTGGGGATTATGTCGCCCGTGGAGAATATGGATATGAATTGGGGGAAATTAACCTTGGCTCTGACTCTCTGAAGTCCAGATTGAAACGAACATGGAGGAGAAAGCGATGTTACAGCAGACAGCACTTCACTTAGGGTCCATATAATTTCTCAGACGCTCCATTGTTCCGACCTCTCGGTCGTATGCGGACTCCTCCAGCTGCTTCCGGTGGAGGAGTCCACATTCGACCGTGATATGGACCCGAAGTGAACTGACAGCTGTCTACTGAAAACATCTTTCTCGAATGCCGCCGAGTTTGTTGTTGCTGGTGGTGACGTCAAGAGGTCAACCGGTGGCTCTATTACCACTAGTTGAAAAAATGGGTACAGCGCGACCTATCGCACCGGGGTATGACATGCTCCGGCCAATGAATCGATTTACTCGCGATGTAGAACTGGACAATTGCAGTTGTCCAATCGCGGAGCATAGTCTAAGCTGTGCATGTAAGCTGTGCATGGAAACGTACTGAGTGAGCGGGACTGGGTTGGTAGTGTAGGAGCCGATGACTCAATAAATAATAAACTGCAATAAATACGATAATACTCATGCTCTCTTCCTGCTTTATCTTCCGATTTTGTTCTGTAGATCGGATTTATCATGCATCTAATTTTTCATCATTCGCATTAGAGTTGCTGAATGTTGGTAGTTCTGAATGTTGTAGGTCTGTCTTCAATTTGAAGTCTTTTGTTTGTTTTTTCATATAGAAGTATCAAATAATTCTCATTACACACAGTTAGGTTTTGCAATCAAAAATGCCAATAAAATATTAATCATAATAAATGCTTCTATCCTCTCAACATGATGTCCAACGGTCTGGAATACTGCTGACCTCCTCTGAAACCACAACAGCCCCAGGGTCCCTCCCAGGCCCAGCTCCGACTTGAACACCTCCGTGATGGGCATGCCGGCGTAGATCAGCTCCTGACCCCGCTCGTCACAGATGCTGGTCATGAAGGAGGCCGGCTTACGGATGAGACCCAGCTCCTTTTGGCGGCCAGAGGGACACAAGAACAATATTCTTTCTCATCATTATCAGTACATTTTTCCATAAAGACAGCAGGAGCGGCGCTCAAACGTGTGTTGTGCCCCGTCCCCAGTTGACTGACCATAGTGGAAGACCAAAATGCTGTGTAGTCTAATCTTTGAATGAATTAATGTAAAGCAGTGGATGGTCAATGAGAATCAAACATAAACATTAGAAATTCCTCCGCTGCAAAAAGGAATATGTAACTGGTACTTGAGTCCACTGACCCGCGCCCAGGAGTAGTCCATTGGCACGGTGGGAGGGGGTACTTCGGCTGCTGGCACGATCACGCCTTCGCCCACGAGATCATCATACACTGACCTGCACAGGGATAAAGATCACGACCAGGTTGGCCCATCACCAGAATTTAGACTACACCAAAATGGCTCATGAAACCATTACACCAAGTTATCTATATGTGTTTTGGCGATAACCTATTCATATCCGATTGCCTATTCATATTCGATAGCCAGGTGTAATGGGGGTCTTTGTGTAGCAGGAAAGACAAGTTCCTTGTCCCAAGTTAATTCCATGTGTTCCAAATAACCAGAAGTATGATAATGGTTCAAGGATGAGAAAACTGTTAGGATCCACTGACTGATATGATCAGTCGTTTACTGACTTGATGATATCTCCCAGCTCATCGAAGCTCTTGGGGACAAATGCTCCAGCCTCCTTCAGTGCCTCGTTCTTGGCCACGGCCGTCTCTGAGGCCTGGTTGGCGCATGCTCCGGCATGGCCAAATTGGACCTGTTGGGAGGGGTAGAATAAATACACCAGTGAATAGAAATGAAAGAGTTTTTTTACTGTTAAGCTTGTTTATAACAAAAATACAATGTTGCAATGAGACTTCAAAAACAGAAAAAAAGAACACTCCAAGCAAATAATAAAGACACTTTAATATAAACACTCAAAAAAATTACCATTACCATGCATTGGATTACACAAAAAACATTCAAACTTGAGAAGATAAATACTGAAGCCAATAAAGACATAAAATATATCAAAAATATGTATATAAAAACAAAGCTACTAGGATACAAGGATAAAAGGATACTATGATTGAACGAATCATGTAGGAAAATTAAGAGGCAAAGACCCTAATGGTTCCAAAAATCCCAACTGGACCAAAACACTAACGCATCCTCCACATCCCCTTACCTCTGAGGTGAACATGGTGGCACAGGTTCCGATACACCAGCTCACCACAGGCTTGGTGATCCTGCCCTCCTTGATCCCCTGGCAGATCTTGTACTCCTCCATTCCTCCGATCTACAGAACATACACAAAAACATGGTGGAATATGGTGGAAAATGTGCTCAGAAGAGGATACTGCAGACCAGTGCCAAATAATCTGCTTTTTGGAAGTGGGTTTGGCTTGTAGGGCAGCTCTGAGTCGAGTCTGAAGACACCCAACAAGGCCTCCTTTAGCGTTTTACCAGAAAAAAAAGGAAATGGACGGGGCTGAGGGAGGTCACCCAACAATCATTATGCACCCTTGAAAAATCTTTCAGGATAATTGTGTAATTGGGTGGCGTTACGCATATCTATGGAAAGTGACACAGCTTTTTGTGATATATCATGCCCACCAATCAAGGTCTCACAGCATCACACATTTAAAAGATAGTTCAGCTGGAAGCTTGTGGGGTGCTTGTGAAGGCTGTTTCTAGAAATATCTGTCCGATCTGGTTAGAAATGTCCTGTGTGCCCAATGCCCCTCACCTCTCCCAAAACAACGATCATCTTTACTCCTGGGGTGTCCTGGTAGCGCAACACGTGGTCTGTGAACACTGAGCCGGGGTACCTGGGGGACAAGAAACAGACAATAATATTTTCTAGGGGTTGGATAGACTACGAGACAAATCAACGGGTTGACGTTACTATCACAAGTCGACCCTGCCAGGCGACGTCGTCTTTGGCACGTCATTTCACACACTACCAATAAGGCGGTTGCAGGAAAGACAGTTGGTGAGTTTTTGCTGCAGCATACACAGTTACACTGAGCACAAACACTCCACCTCTCTTTTCTCCAAAATATGCACTCTGTTCAAACACTGAACCCACCGTTCCAAAGTAGGAGGGGGGCGGGGAGAGGATAGGAGTCATTGGTGACGTGTTGACTTAAAAAAAAAATAAAACATACAACCCCTAATATTTACTATCTGCTATTCTTATTATTGTCATTATTATCCAAAGCAATTCCTAGATGTGTCATCTAGGAAGAAGAAGGGGTTAGGACATATTGCTGAAGGACACCTACAGTTATTGTGTGTTCCAGATGCCTCGGAAACCAGCCTTCCGAGTTTTACTTGTAACGTCATTTCCCGGCTCGTAGCACGCAAAGCGTTCCAGACAAAACAACTTTACATTGTATTGCACGCACAGCAAGACTGTGCAATGCATAAATTGGTGACAGGAATAAAGTTTCAATGTAATATATATATTTTTTGCCTCAATAAACTCTACTCTCAGAATTCTGAGAGATGAAGACAAAAAGGGGGGCGTGCCTCCGTGACATGCTCAAAGAAAGCTGGGAGATTGCAACTCGAAAGGGTGGTGTCCGAGGCATCTCTGGAACACACCATTAGGCCCTGTCCACACAAGCTAAAACAATCATACTTTTTAATGTAGTCAGTAATAACATTTACCAAGGGGCTGTATTGAAAGAAAAAAAAAAGAAAAAAATCGAACAAAACAAATTAGACAGAACTCTAACGTTGCCCAGCTGGTGGGGGGGCGATGACATCATCGTTTGTGTATCAGGCATCCGCAAGAATCCTAACATGAATACGCATAGGGCCGCTTTTCTTTTTCACCCTGGGACCTGGTTTCAAAAAAGTGTGTTTTAGGACAACAAAAACGGCGAATCTGTCTGGACGGTCGGCCCAAACGCACAAGACTTCTGCGTTTTCACCCCAAAAAATTTTTTCCGTGTGGACGGGGCCATAAACAGCAGGCATCGGGAGATTAAAGACATTTTTGGCTGGGAGCGGCATATCCCTCACCCTCTCACTTACTCATCAATAACACAACGCTGACATCAACACACACACACACACACACACACACACACACACACACACACACACACACACACACACACACACACACACAC
>JAOPJL010000088.1:9241705-9266904 GCA_027123545.1 Trisopterus esmarkii | reverse complement strand
AGAGAGAGAGAGAGAGAGAGAGAGAGAGAGAGAGAGAGAGAGAGAGAGAGAGAGAGAGAGAGAGAGAGAGAGATAAGGGAGATGAATTGGATGTAGTAAGAGGGAGAGGCAGAGGGAGAGACAGAGAAAAGTTCTGTAAGCTAGCATGGGAGCTCTGTTCTTTTTGTATAGTGTTAGCACTGTGTTAGCCCTCCTTTTCCTTCACTTCCTCAACTTTGATAATAACATCAGAGAAGAGAGAGCCAGAGAGAGAGCCAGAGAGCGAGGCAAACATACAGACTCAAAGAGGCTGTAGGGGTTCTTTAGTCACTTTTAACACCCTCATATCTGTTTTTTCTTCCTTACACTGTTATATTCTGGTGGTGGTGTGGGCTCGGGGCTGGCAGGGGGTGCAGGGGCGGTGTGGCAGATGGGGGGCTGTGTGGGAACGGCCATGACCACAGAAGTCAAGCTAATGAAGCTACGCTAGAAAAGCCAGAGGGTTAGGAGAAGTGCTTTATCTGTGTTGTGATCTGTGTATCTATTTTTAGGACCATTTTACTAAATCTGTTTATGTGTTTACCCCTATCACTGTGAAACTCTTGAATCAGGGAACTGTAATTATCCGCCAGGAAAACAAGGGTATACAAATACGCGCAAGATTTAATATAAAGATTAGCATTGCATTAGGGTGGGTAGCATCAGCAGGGGGGGGCTTTTGATTCTAACCACACTTTAATCATGCCAGATTGTATAAATATTGAATGATGAACAGCATGAAAACGGCATGTTATATGGTAAATGTCTACACTGTTTTGACACAAGCCATTCTTTGTTGCTGTTGTCGTTATTCATCAGCCTTTGACGGCAAACTCAAACATCCCTCCTGACTCTCTCTCTCCCTCTTCCTCTGCCCCCAGAGTCGATCTACCGCCGCGGCGCCAGAAGATGGAGGAAGCTCTACCGTGTCAACGGACACCTCTTCCAGGCCAAGCGCTTTAACAGGGTGAGACACACACACACACACACACACACACACACACACACAAACACACAAAAACACCTAAACACACATACCCACTCACAGCACAGTTGGCTAGTTTCAATTTCTGGTTGAAAAATTCAAAATAACTCCAGCTGGTGCTGGCCATAAGGCATCGGCCTTGCTTCAATAATACAGTCATGTCGCTCTGGCCACATTAGGGTAAACACTTAAAAATCCATCCAACAGCCGTCCATCATAGCACTGGTGCCCGACACGATTTGGTGCTCCATTCCGTGGACATATACAGTATCTGTGGCCTTAAATATGATAGTGGTTTGTTCCTGTAAATCTGCTGCTAGATATACAAGCGTTCAAGTATGAATCAGAATAAAGAATTCAGGCTCCGCTCTTATGAAACATTACAGCCACTACGCTAATGCTCCATGTCAGTCGTGTTTGTGGGTTCAGTTCAGTGACCGTTAACCTGCTGAGCTGAAAGAATATGAATAAGTCATTGTGGCCCAGTTATGCTAGAGCTTCAACCTTCAGCCTGGTTTGCAACAGCCTGGTGATACAGCCTGGTGATACAGCCTGGTGATACAGCCTGGTTACACCGCCTGGTTACACAGCCTGGTTACACAGCCTGGTTATACAGATTGGTTATACAGCCTGGTTATACAGCCTGGTGATACAGTCTTGGTTATACAGCCTGATTTGCTGAAGCCTTTGCTCCAGTAAGTGCTGTTGTTTTTCCTTTCGATCTCACGTTAGCAAACCCATACAAGCATAGGTCTATTTGTAGTTTGGTACATGCTTAGATCTAGACCTATATTTTAGTAATCACTTCAGGTCCCACATTGTGACAAATAACATCAACCCGTCATATCTCATGTACAAATAATGAAATAACAAATTACCATATTACATTGGTAGACTATTTCCCTTTTTGTCCCCTATAGCTGACCTACCTAGTTAGCATATGAGGAGTGCTAGTGGTGGACGTAATTCTCATGTATGTAGCCTTTAACAGGGCTCTCAAGTCTCACGCATTCGACGTGAGACACACGCAATTCAACCCATGCACACGCTCACACGCCACACTTCGTATTTGTCACGCAGAGAAATTACCAGGATAGCGCCCACCAATTTGCGACGCTATTTAACAGTGGAACAGGTAGGAATCAAATGGGTTTCCCGTACGTAGGGTAACCAGACGGCCTCTTTTGCCCGGACATTCCCTATTGACGCAGTGTTGTTTCTGAATAGTGTTAAGAGCCAATAATGGTTACTATCATACATTAGTCACCATGTCTGTGGACACAATTGCATCCCCCCCCCTCCTCCGCCGACAAAATCTCACTCTGAACTCAGTTCAAAACTTGAGAGCCCTCATATTGGTAGAGCATATATACATATTCACATTCAGTCCAGTTAACGACTTGGTTAACTGAACTGGACATTCAGATCGACTAGGTTTTAAACTGCATTCCTAACCCATCTCCTACCAAATCTGTCCACTTACTTGCAGCATGACCCTTTTTTATTGCTATATTGAGCCGTAGGCCTACATTCTTTGAGCAAAATTAATCAACAGTGATTTAACCTCAATAATAGTCACCACCTTAGAGTGAAATAAAATACCGGGTATAACTTAACCTTGCTGGATTTGAGAATTAAAAGACACCAGCTCGACTGACTGGATTTAGTTGTTGCCTGTGTGGGTCATTATTCAAAAGCCAAAAAGCAACGATGCAGTCTCATCGGGAGACATCGGAGCAGCGGTACAGTGCCTCTTTATAGTGATTAATGGATGTGTCGTGGAGCTTTCTCAGTATTGATCGAGAACGTCCCTAAGTCTCCAAACTGCTGGACTCATGCCAGCTTAACATGATTTACAAAGACAGGGAGAAAGAGATCCAGAGAACTAAACAGCAAAAGGCTCGATCATTTGTTTCCTTTCCGTCGGGACTGTTAAATGCCACTGCCCTACGAAAACACAACCATTCTGAATTTGAATTAGGTCTATGAAAAATACAGACATAATAGATGCATTCATCACTATGGAGGCCTATATTACGCCACGGATGTTGATGTAAGTTATGCAATGCAACGCAAAAGTGTAGCAATTATAACGTTACCACAGTCTGGATAGTCAATTTAACAGAGGAACACATTGATAAGAACGAGGAAAAAAGACTAGCAATCTACGACCAACAAGGTTATCATTATGGAGCTCAAGTCAAGTGGAGTTCAAGTCAAACTGGATGGCAGTAAAAGCTGACAGACCCGTATGACTTGATCCAGAACCTGCTCAGACTTCACAACGTGAGTTGAGACCGAGTAGTCAATGAAGCCGTTTAAAAAGGAAAAACAATCAGAAGAATTCCTTTACCTTACTCTTGAATACCGACAATGCCGCTTTCCGTGAAGCACTGGGTCTTGGAGATGTGGGAGTCGATCGTGAACAGCAAGGATTCCCGGGTTTCACAGCAGTCAGTGCATCTGGCGAGCCAAGCGTGGGACTTCATCCAGTTTTGTCATTTGTTTCTCATCGACCGATAGACGCACGTTTTTCGTGCTCTCTGATTGGCTCGCACAGCACAGCGCTATGTGTTGCTTCACATAGCCTACGGCCCCCATAGGTCGCGGAGAGAGCTGTGAAATGACCCAAAGCTCTCCCTGATTGGTTGCTATTGTTCACGCTATTCACATCTTACACACATTGCCGCACACTATTTTTAATTATAGTTGAATGACAGTGAGGTATTACAAATTCAGTGATGTTCACACGAACTTTTCCTTGCCCTAAACGCATAGTTGCCCAATTAATTACTTTATGCCAATACAACATCTTTATCAAGTTCATTCAAGGGATAATGCAGTGATGTAAATTTTCAATCGCAACGACAAATAAGCTATAAATGAGAAATCATGCTGTTAATTCGGCCTCACATTGGTTTATGTTTCCATCCTAGACGGTATTACATTTTAGGAAATTATCCAATAATACATTAACAACTTCGTTTCCCGAAGTTAGCGGTCTAATGTCGCCACTACTGGCCAATGGTTGATATTCATTTCTGGCCGGGGTCGTGGGGTGCTGTGAAATGAACTTGATTACTTGTTTAATATTGCCAGGTGTTAAAACTGTAAAATGGTTTTAGTGAGGAACACAAAATACTTTTTTTGGAGCAAAGCACTTTCTTTTATTAAGTGTACAAAACAAGTGCAAAAATAGTGATTCATAAGAGCTACACAAGCCAGACTTGCCATACAAAAAGTACAGTCATTTAAAGTAGACTCAAACTGAAGGGAAGACAATAAATTGGGTGTTTGAGGGGAAGGAATGCATCAGTGATGCGGCCTTGTGGTTTCAAAACATTGCTCAGCATCGAAGTGGGTTAACAGATTCAAAGAATAAGTGCAAGTTGTTGAAGCCAATGACAAAATTCACATGCCCTTGCAACAAAGCACAGCGCAAACATTCAACAAGGTAACAACACTACAGACAACAAACATTCTAACAGGACTAATGACAAGGCCCATATTCTACTTCCATTATGATCTCCTAAGACACACTAATACAGAAATGACAGCTACACACCAATACCATAGGCAACTTGACACAGGTTCTGTCAATGATGCTAAGCTACCTATTGGAAAACGGGTTGTATTACAAGGGTTTGTCTACGGTTTACCCTTTTAGTCGCATGCATTGCAGACACCTAGTGCATCGCTTGAACTGTTAACATACAGGAGTAATCCAGAAAGAGTGGAAAGCTAAAGTTTCAGAGACCTTGTGAGGGGTGTGAGTGAAGCGGTACTATGTTGGTGTAAAACTGCATCTACTAGGCAATTGTTGTGCAACTCTGGCACGGCTATGTTTGACAACACCAGACAAGCCTGACCTAAACGTATTGAAGGCAATTTGAGTTGCAGTGCAAAATCAACAGTGAAAAAGGCACACAGCTTGTAGTTGTTTCTTTCTCTTTAGCGTTGGTGCAGCGAAAACCCTAAAAAGCACCACACACAATTTCTCTGCAGAGTGGACCTATATCCCATTACACCTCAGTCACCCTGCCCAACCCCCAACAGACACACACTTTACAGAATGGAACACTTTGCCTTCTTCTTCTTCTCAGGCTCTTTTTTGGTCTCGTCTGCCTCTTTTGGCTTGTAGAAGCTGGAGAAGCAGGCCTGGACCGAAATGGGCTCCCTCAGAGTCAGCAGCCACCGGCCCTTGTCCAAGTAGACCAAGGACCCCAGCTCCATCTCCTCCACCAGCTCCCCCTGCTGGCCGGACTGCAGCAGGACCAGGATGTCAAGCAGGTCCAGGCCTGTCTGGACGGGCTTCACCTTCTCTGCACAGCCCAGACTGATGTGGGCCCTGCTTCCCGGTGGCAGGGCCCCAGCCCCGGGCACGTCGGCCTCTACCTCCTTCTCTGCGTCAACCGGCCACAGGTCCAGCTGGGCCTCGGAGAGTGACACCCGGGCCCCCACGGTGCGTGGGGTGACAAAGAGGGCTGTGAGAGAGAGCTCAAACACAGAGCCGTACATGTCCTTAACGGCCTATGGAGAAGAAACCACAAACAAGGAAGTCAAGAAATAGAATGTAATTATAATTTAAGCCATTTTATGATTACATGTTAACGACAAAGTAGCCTTCATGGTTTCTTACCGTTTTTTCAGCGTATTCCAAGGCTCCCTTTGCTTTGCCATTGCCACAGTATTTGGTAGTGCAATGCAGGGACCAATTAGATTTGAAGTACTGTTCCAAGTCAACCTCCTTCTCAGTTTCCACGGGGACTGCAATACAATTCGAGGATGATTAGTTCCATTGTCATCATAACCACTATATTTATCCTCCTTAAAAAGGTGATTTAGTATTCTGGATTAAGACTATAATTTTTTGCAATCCATTAATTATTAGTCAAATGCTATGACAATGTGGTTTCGAGCTGACTGAGCCTGCCTGCAATCTTTAGACCTCTCCCAGCTATTTCTGACCAATATCATGGGATCTCTTCCCTGACTTCCTTGGAGAATCCATTTTACCTGTCAATAACAGGTGTGTGATTGACTTCTGCTCTCACTTGCGCTCTTCATAAGTCAAACCGTATCGACAGCCTCTGAAGTAAAAATACTGTGAAAATTACTCACAGTCAGCCAAGTGCTTCTTGAAGGCATCCAGGCTGTCCAGGGTCTTCAGAAAGTCCATGGCTGTGCACTTGATCTTGTCCTGGAGCAGGAACCATGCATAGAAAAGTGGGATGCTGACTTCTTCATGCACCACTTTCATGACTTGGATTTGGGCCTCATCGAGTCCCCGGCCGGTCCTCTTGACCAACTCTGGCACATCCCGGCACCACTCGGTACGGGGCTCCAAGAACAGAACAACCCGGCGGTTCTGCTCTGCGATCTCGGCCAGGCGGGCGAGACGATCGTGGGTGTGGTTGGTGTCGTCCACCACGACCACCGAGGCACCCGTGGCTGGGCCGCAGCAGGTGATCACAGCCTCATCCAAGGCCTTGAAGCCATCGGCAGATGTAATGTCGTGGTCGTCAGCCCTAACGATGGAGCACAGGTTCTGATACGATTCTACAATGGCACGTGCCAGGAAGCTTCTGCCGCTGCCAGGGAGGCCTCTGAGGACAACCAGTGTGCGAGAGGTACGAAGGGCCATTTTGGTCTGCTCATGTTCCAGGAGGGGGAAAGCCAGGGAGCCCGGAGCAGGGACAGTCACCACTTCCTCCCCCTCCCCTTTGGTGGGCTCCATCTGATTAACATTAGCTTCCTTCTGCTCATTTTGTTCCATGGCAGCAGTCGCCATTAAATCAGGCTCAGCTTGTTTCTTAGGTTCTTCTTCTTCTTCTTTCACAGCCTCCACAACCTTTGTGTCCAACACTTCAGCTGACTGCACAATCTTTGCTGACTCAGTTTGCATGAGGTCCTTTGAACACTCTTCCTTGCCTGACTCACTCGCTACGGGACTCTCCATTTGGACATCTATAGTATTCAATGATACTTCTTCCACTGCCTTCTCCTTTGGGGACTCGATTGTTATCACTTTCGCCACAGCCACCTCCTCTATGGGTGTTTCCATCAAAACCTCTAATGTAGGTGCTGGCATCTCCTCGTTGTGTAGTTCTGGCACCAGCTGTACCACTTCAGGGTCGCGCTCTCCTGCTATCTGCTTTTCAAGCTGGAGCTTTTCTGAGTCTGTGCCCATTGTGATTACATTTGGGGGAGAGACAGTTTCTGGAGACCCAGCAGGTTGAGCGAGTACAGCATCAGACAGTTCTTCTGTTTCCATAGATTCTTCCACCTTCTCAGACGTGTCCTGTGGTATGCATTGTTTGGGTGCTGAAAATACCTTTTCTGGGGATACATCTGGTTGCGGTTGGGTGGGAACCACTTCAGATATTTCTTCTGCCCCCAGAGGTTCCTTGACAATCTCAGCAACATTGGTTGGCATCTCCTGTTCAGGCGCCTCAGAGATATTCTCTGGTGAACAATCAGGTTGGGGTTGAGCAGGCACTGCATCAGAAGGTGCTTCGGGTACAACCGGTTCCTCTGCCTTCTCAGACACAGGTGATGGCACGTCTTGTTCAAGCGTTTCCATCAGCGATGTCTCCTCAGGCTTCGTCTCTGGTGTTTTTTCAGTTTGCACTACAGATTCTGGCACTTCTGGAAAACCGTCATTTTGATTGTTCATGGGAGACAGCTCTGCCTTATTATGCCCATTTACTGCCAAATGCTCGGGTTCTTCCACCACAGCTGAGGGCTCCTCCTGCTCTTTGGTTTCTGACAAATCCATCTTTTCCATGCTTCTCTCCAGCTCCTCAGACATCGTGTTAAAATCTTCTTGGCACTTGTCAGCATCCATATTCTGGTTTCTGTCCACCTGAACACAACACCATGTGCCTTAAAGTAAGAAAAGACAAATGCCATTACAGCAACAGTAGCAGTGCAATCATTACGCAAGCATCAATATGGGTTAAGAACACCCTACAATATTTTTTTACAAGCCATCAAACTATTTGGGGTGAGTGGGTAATCAGCAAATAATGTTGCAGTGTGCTGACAGTATCACGAGTGGAGCAGCTTCATTAATGTTTAACTAATTCAGTGTACACTGCGAAGAAAACCTCCTCAAAACCTTTGTGAGCCCCATTAAATATATCCTGCTACTCAAATGGTTGCCCTGTTATTAGCGAAACATTTTCTCTGCAAATAAACGCCAAAGGACGTGAAAAACGATTACATGACGTTTAGATATGGTTGGTAGTACGATTTCTGCTGTGAGAAAACGAGTAAGGCAACATCTGTCGTTAGCCAAGCTTTAAATGTGGGTTTTATTTGAATCCAACGTAATGTGTTAAATAATGATTTAAGAAAGGATGACGAGTTGAACAACACCGTCATATATAATCATATCTGAACGTCAATCAATATGGTTTAGGTTATGAGATCTAGACAGGTGATGAGGTCTAGACAAAGACTCGAATGATGGTTAACATTAGTAAAGGGTCTGAATACAATCTTTAAGTTTTATTAATTTACTGATTTATTTTTTATCCAAATCCGAAATTGGAGTTTACAAATGTTAGACAGAATGAAGGAAAGGGTCACTCTTATTTTAATCTAAATAAACTAATGGATAATAAATAAGCCTTTTCCAACTAGTTTGAAGGGTATGAGTAGCAGGTGAACATGTTAGGAATAACTAACACTTTCGACATATGGTAATTTGAAACGGCTTGCGATATGAGGAGTTTAAATGGCGCAGAGAAAGCGTGGTCATCCTTTTGTTGGCCATCACATTGTTCATATATTCAACGTTCATGCCAAACTGGACTAAGATTTGATAAAGGAAAACGCCACCACAAACAATCTTACAACATGTTAACTAAAGATAAAGATGAATCGTAATTTCCCCATTAAAAACATGTGCAATATGGCTGGGGAGTGGCATGCGCACACTTAACGCTCCGCCAGACAAATACTCAGGAAAAAAGCGTGGCAGTCATCAAAAAATATAGAGCCATATCCAAGTACTACGCCTGCTGTAGCTAATAAGCTAATGGTAAACTGTTGAAGTGCAGGACACCACAAACGGTTAACTAGACAAAGAAAGTTTAAAACGAGTTTATTTTCTTTTTAAAGGGCTTTTGTTTGTTGAAGCTTACCAAATATGCAGCAGTAGAGATGACTGTGGTATCGCTGACTGACCACACACGCCTGTTTTACTACAATGACAGGGCAAAGCTAGCTCCCGTATGAAGGCTTTGCTGTACAAGAAACAAAACCTAAACTAGTGAGCATGCGCAAAAGCATCGAGCCAGGGATACGCCCATGATCGAGGAAGATGAGGTAGCGGCTGGGCAACATCAGCACACAATGGACTGTAATCAACACTATGGTTATTAAAAAATCAAATCAAATTATCACAGAATTGTGAATATATATTAAACCATAAGATATTGTGAGACAATATTCTAAGCTAATAATGCTAAAGAAGAGGAAGTAGGTTACATATCAAAGAGATTGCACAATTCCCCATTTGTTTGATATACAGCTTTTTAATATTTCACATTACTTATGATACATAACAAATAGTTGTCCAAATAATTGCAAGTTAAAAACCTAATCCAAAGGAAAATAAAGCAAAGGTTGGACCATATCATCACACAAGTCCTGAAATCAAAAGTCTGTTCCTCTTGGGCAACATTTCCATAATCATGTGATAATGCCAACATTTCCATAATCACGTGGTAGCAGAAACATTTTGAAAGTAAGGTTTCGATTCATGATATTTTGGACAGCAAAAAGGGTAGAGAGACGCATAGGGTTGGTTTTAATGTGATTATTTTAGACAACTCCAAACTCATCTAAAAAGATGATGATCATAAACATGAAGTTAGTGGTTGGTCTGTTTTAATGAATTGTCATGCCTTCTGTCAAGTAACTTCACATGTTATTTCACAGAATTTTGTCTTGCCAAGCAGAGTGCCTGAAAGAGAATAAAGTTAGGTGAGGACATCTTCATGAAAAACAAGACTGAATGAAGATGGATGGATACATGGAGACTAATAACCTTCTGAATGGCATCAACAGCAGAGTCGTCTTTAAGCACTTTAGCTCGCTTCAAGGCCTCCTCAAAGTGTGACGTGCTGGACTGGAAGTCCCCAAGGTGCACTGAGAAGAGAAGGCCGAAAAGGAGCAATCAGAGAAAATAGTCGATAGGTTTAACAATCTAACCGTATAAGGTAGATTAACTCCACAAAGTTACTACAGGTCAAAATATATACACGATATTAACAAATCTACTTCAATATTTTAGAATTTTCTGAATTACAATCTGCCTGTGCCACCAGAACACTGGCATTGAGCAGCCATTTGTTGTCTCCGATCTCCTCTGCTGTGTCCAGGGATCGACATCCATACTCCCGCGCTTCTGTGTGGCGCTTCAGTTCCAGGTAGCAGCGTCCGATCTCATAGAACAACCAGGTCTTTTCCACGCTGTCACGCACCAAAGGAATCTTCTCTTCCCACCTAAAAAGTGACGGAATGGCCCATGCAAGTTGCATTCATCTGTGCGTTGTTCAATCAACTCAAACACACACATGCTTTTGTACAACATACAGTATTGCCTGCTTACACATTAATCGCCTGGGTGAACCTCCCGGTATGGGCATAGACTCTACCAATGTTGTCCAGCGCCTGGGACTTTGCATCTGGCAGTTCACTGTTTGATCATCATGGGGTTATAGATATATATATAAACACACCCACATACACACACGTACCCAAACACACACACACCCAAACACACACACCACATACAAATTCAAAATCTGCTTTAAATTAATCCATTGTAATACAATGGTCTCCCTGATCTACTCACCTGTGTGTTGCCAGCTGTAGGCTTTTCTGGTAGTGATTCAGTGCTTGATCCATCTTACCCAGGTCCGTCAGGGCGTTCCCGATGCAGGAGTGCAGGTTGGCCAGCACCTCGTTTCTATTGGGCAATTCCTCCTCCGACCAACCCTGCACTGTCCTCATTACGTGGCGGGCCTCCTTCAGACTCCCCTCCAAGTTTCCAGAGGTCAGCGCTTATCAACCAGAAACAACAACTGTTAAGACGAATTTCATAAAAGAAAGGGTTCTAACCCAGGTGTCCAGGCCCAATTCCCAAACTGTTCCCCTCTTGTACCAACATGGCCACCTCATCAACCCCATGGGCTCTAATTGGATAGTTCCATTAATCAGCCCTCCACTGTGATAGCCCCCCCACCACCCGACACACACACTCACAAACTACGTAAAGCTCTTTGATTGCCTTGATAGTTCTGTGCAAGTGCAATTAATGATTATAATCATAAATATTTATCCTAGTCCCCAGCACTTATCATCCCCCTCATCCATGTCACCTCCGTCAATCTCCTCCAGGCTCTTCAGCACATACTGGGTGTGATCAGAGGGTGAGCTGTGAAGACGGCCCTTGCTCCATTTCTCCTGCATGAGTTTGCGGTCCCGCTCCCGCGCGTAGATCAACTTCTGCTGCCGGCAGAAGTCAATGCGGCGGTCAAGGTAGCCAATGCTATGGAGGATAAGATCCGGCAGGCGCTCTCCGCCACGCATCCTCACCGTTGCCAAGTCTGGACAGCAGAAGGAGATGTTGACGCACTAGAAACACACTGTACACAGTATTTCCTAATAAGGAGCAGGTGGCTAGTTTGGCTACTCAAGGATGCCTACAGGTAGTGTGCAGACTTTGGGGTTGGAAATCATTTCTTTTATGAGTCCACAGGATTATTTTGGTACTCTGCCCCAGTTTTTAAGCAATTATTAGCAATTGTTTTGGGCTATTATGTTAGGGTTGTCACATGCAATCCAAACAACTCAGCTGACCAAGAGCACAACACCTTTGTCTTTCAATAGTTTTTCCAGATACTCCTTGTCACTGTAGAGCTCTCCAAGAAGCTGTTTGCTGCTTCTTTCCACCTTAGCACTCTTTTGGCTCTGCTGCTTCACATGCCTCCTCTGAAGCTGGGTTGCCGTCACCGGCTGCCCTTTCTTAACCTGCCAAGGTTAAGAAATTATAGGTTTTGTCATGAAATTATAGTTCAATACTGTGGATTGTCAGTGACCACACAGTAGAAGGAACAATTGGCTATTGTATTGCCTTTATCTGGTCTAACAATATCTGGTAATCAACTCATTCATTATTTCAGCACTAATGGTGCACATTTCTGTTATCTGTGTTTGCTATAGTTTTCTGATTTAGGAGAAAAGTCTCACCTCCCCCTTACAGAATGATGAGAGGTCTTCTTTGTTCTCCAGTTTTTCTGGGTAAGATCAAAAAGATCAGAAACAATTAGATAAAACATGTCAGAGAGACATTTTGAGACAAGACAAATGGCATTTAGATGCAGCACAATTATATTTCTGCGAGTTGTGGTAGCCTATTTTGTCTTCCCATTTGTCCCGTTAACGAATAACAAAACATTTCCGCTCACAGGCTGTTAGCCTTTACATGCATGTGTTAAAAAACGTTTTAATATAACCTCTATTTAACCATGATAACGAAGTGCATTGCAGCAAACCACTTCTAAATACTAAAAGCAATGGAGCAACTGAAGCAGGAAATGCTAACAGGAGGACAGAAGTAGAGGGAGAGCAGAAATCAATAAATACACTTAAGATAACAATTAAATACAACAAAGATAATAGGAACAATTCAAATGATATTAAATAAAAGACAAGGAATAATAAAATACAATTATGATATTAATTTTAAGTATAACAGATACAAATAAAGTAGTAAAGTTAATACAAAAATAATAATAAATCAAATCTACTAAGTGATTAATAAATAAACAAATGTCTCTTTCCACCAAATTACCAGAACCAGTGCTCCTCTATGAATTAATACTTCACATCATTGTGTGACTTACTGCCCACAGAGTTCTCAATCGCCTCTTGTGCCTTCTGGATCCCGAGTCTAAACTCTTCAAGCTCTGGACGCAGTTTGCGGCCTCTGTGATAAAACACCAAGGCAAACTCAAGGTCCCCCATGGTGTATAAGGCCTCGGCTTTCTGATACAGCCCCTTAAGGAAAAGAAAAGGTCATGCTTTTACTCTATCTGATCTATCGCTATCTCTATTTAATTAAGAGTTGTGTTGTCTGGTGATTTAAAAGAAGGGTGCACTTTGTGATGAAGTCAACGTTTATTTAATCTCACCTTGAAGAACTCTTTGTCCTCTTTGAGAGAGGTCTCTGCATCTAAGAGTGCGTTGTCAGTATCCCCCATATTTAAGTAACATCTAGACCTGGCAACAAAGCAGTTCTTGTCCTCTGGTTTGAGAATCAATGCCTCAACAAAGAACAGGAGAATACAGGTTAGGAACAGGACAACACAGATTGGGTACATGTTAGAAACAGGTTAGGATCAGCAGGTAAGGCACAGATAAGGAACAGTTAAGAAACAGGAGAACAAAGGCTATGTACAGGTTAGGAACAGCTGGACGCTGGCAAGGTACAGGTAAGGAACAGGTGGATGCAGGTAAGGAACAGGTTAGGAAGAGGTTAATGCAGGTTAGGAACAGGTGAACACAGGTTAGGTACAGGTAAACGCAGGAAGTGGTAGATGTTAGCAACAAGTGTACGCAGGTTAGGAAAGGATGTGCAGGCCTTAGAATATGGTTTTACCATGTCATTTGTGACTTTTTTTCTTAGAAATATATCTATATATATATATCTAAATTATTTAAAAGATTAATTAAATTATAAAATGTTCAAGGACGGAAGCTGCAGGATTCAGCAATGTCTTCAGCTTACCGTTGAATAGCTTGCTTTTGCCTTCATGTACTCGCCTTTGAGGAACAACTGGTCCCCCTCAGCCATATAGGTGTGGAATGTGCTCCGGGGTCCTGGGTCAACTTCTACGTCTGACATTTTAAAGTAAATGTTATAATAATATAATTGACTATTTCGGCGTCAAAGTTTCGGTCAATGGTCTGGTGTCCTAGCAACCACACTAACACGAAGGGTGATCGACCAACGCCCCCGTGTGGTCATCTATGTGCAAGTATAATTTAAACAACCGATTAGCGCCTGTATGCTAACCAAGGTACATCACATTATAACGCACCAATCTCTACACAGCACAATGTTTGTAATGTTGCCTATGTAAGTGTATTTCTCTTTGAAATATTTATTTGATGTTTCGTTAGTTTATGAACTGATGTACATAGCTTGGTATGAATCATTTCCTTTGCCCATAACCTAATACTCATTTAAAAAATTAAATGACATATAGCTAACACACACTATAGACTTACCATATACTGAAACAATCCAGCAGGCTGTAGTTATGAATCAAGACCAAAGACCAGAACTGAGGAGTTACTTCAGAGGTCCACTTTATTTCCATGTTATAATAACTCAGTCAGTTGATTTCTTTGCTACCAAAGCAAAAAAGGAGGATACTGTCCTACATTAGGAACACCAAGTGAATGAAACACTAAAAACTCAACATTAGGAAGCAACTGTAAAGATTAAATTATAGGGTGCCATAATTATGTAACTTCGGACAATTAGCAAAACCTTCTGCCGTGTTCAAACGTAAATACAGATTGATGGTTATCTGTAAAAGAAAAAAAAATCAGGAGTCTGCATCACATTTACGGAATATAGTCAGCATATGAACCACATTAGTGTAAAACAAGCAAAGCCTAATTGTATCTCCTGAGTTTATTCCAGTCATGCTTGCTCATCACAGGTGTCCATTTCAACTTTTTTTTTTATCTTACTATTCAGGAGCGCAACCCCACTTTTACACTCAAGAGTCGACAGCTTTTTCTTTTACAATAAATATACATATCAAAATAAAAAAGGGACTACTAACCATCATAAATAAACACTTTACATTCCAGTAAAATGTACAGAGCATCAAAAGGTGAATGGCAACGAGGAACATAAAAAACGCTATGGAAGGAAAACGCAAGGGTAATGGCGAGTGCAAGCAAAGCTAATCTCTCTGCTGCCCTCTTCCCAACCGTGCTAAGGCCGCACGTGTGTTACTGTGCAAGTCTGGGGTCTTCCAGCTATAAGGACAGAAACGCTGGCAGAATTAACTGAAAATCCACCGTATCAGATAAAAGAGATTTGGCTATTCCTGGCAGACACAGAAAAATAACAGACACGTTGCTCCAGCTACAATACATGGAGCTCAGGGTGGGTTGTACTTGTGGGGTTATACCGGGGTTATACCATGACGTGGTTAGCTTCATGCAGAGAACACATGCGCTGCAGTGATGCTGAGGGAAGTTTGGCAATAGTGAGCCTGGCGCTCTAGTTTCTCTGTGTCCCCAGGACATCACACATCCCCACGCTCCCCAATGCAGTCACTGCAGTGTCTGCCATCAAATGAAAACCCCTAAGTCAATTAATTTTGGTATAATTCTCTTCCATTTTTCCTCAACATGAACAATGCTGTTTCTGAGTCTCACTTCAGATGCCTTCAAGAGAAATCAAAAACAAAGACAACGCTAAGGGTTGTCTCAATTTGAGGCCTCTTGCCAGGTGATTATTTCTATTGTGCTGCATGTTGTAGTTTCAGGGAAGGTAGCAGTCACCCAGGCTATGTTCTCAATTTAAAATGGCAAAATGTGTAACTTAAGAGTAGGCTTTGTTGATAAGTGTAGAAGAGTCCTGACGTAGCAAATGAATAAGTACAGAAGTCCTCTGGGATTATTAACCAAACTGAAAGAAGAAATTTCCTGGTCCAGACGCTGAAATTAAAAGATAAAAAAATAGGTAAGTGAAATATATGAGCAGTATTTAGACAATTCTTGGGAATGTTTCAAATATATGAAAAGTAATAGAACAGCCTTTGGGTACATACACGGATTCCCTTCAAAACTGAAGCCCCCAGGGCCTCCAAAGAACGCTTTGAATATATTGTTGGCATCGAAGTCTGTCAAAGATAAAAACAACAACACACAGCTTTTACAGAGCCATCACAAACAAACAAATTAATACATTAGTTAGGAAGACTTAATATTCAACAGCACATTAATATAGATTTTTATATAGCAAATAAATACTAAATATAATTCATTATCTTGGTAGACAAAATCAAATGAATTTGTATTGAACGGTGATGGTTCCCCTAACTGCCCCCATCCTGACCAGTCTCACTCCATATTCACACCCTCCTTCTCCAGGTCCTTACCAATCTTACCTCCCTAACCACGCCCTCTTCCTCCAAGTCCTGACCAGTCTGCCCTCCCTATCCATGCCCTTGTGCTCCAGGTCCTGACAAGGGTCTCCCTCTCTATTTATGCCCTCTTCCTCCAGGTCCTGATCAGAGTCTCACCTCCCATGTTCACGCCCTCCTCCTCCAGGTCCTGACCGCTGTCATAGCGGGCCTTCTTCTTGGGGTCGGACAGCACCGTGAAGGCCTCTCCCACCTCCTTAAACTTCTTCTCCTCTTCCTTCTGCATCTCTATACTGGCACCACTGTGACGGTCTGGACATGGAAGAAACATGTTGATTAAATAAGAATGGCTGTTTTCATGATCTATGATTTCTGGATGGGCCAATATAATTATGACATTTTTGCTTATTATGACACTGTTTATGTAAGACAGAAATCATCATCATCAAACCTTGAATAAATGTTTTCCCCTTTCTTTCCAAATAGCAAATCATTCTATGCATAATCTACTTTGTAATATACACCGTTGTATGATTATTTTGTAGAGAACTTGAACAATGATCAATAGATTTGAGTGAATGGTTCTGTATGCCATCCTTCACCTGGGTGGTGCATGAGCGCTCGCTTGCGGTAGGCCTTCTTGATCTCGTCCTCGGAGGCATGCTTGTCCACCCCCAGCACCCTGTAGTAATCTTTTCGCTTGCTTTTCTTTAGCTCCAGCTGGGCGTTCTTCAAAAATTGCTTGTGTTCTACCGATTAAACAGAGACATAGAGCAGTACATTTAGGCATAGGACGTTATATTTTTAATAGTTTGTTTTAATCAAATTTGTATTGCACAGATTAGGATTAGGATTTTTAGAATGATGCGGGGTATCCCTAGTGACAAATTCAAAATAAATCTGGAAATCAATATATGACAGCTAAAAAAAATGTTTCAAGTCGCTACGCAACACTAACGGTAATACACTACGATGAACTTGGGTTTTGTATCACGATCCAAATCATATATAATCGGAACCCTAAGTACGATAACTATTTAGTGCTTTTATCCAAAGCGACTTGCTAAAAGTTGTCTCTCTATCGCAGGTAGTGGGTTGGACATCTTCCTCAAGGACGCCTATGGGTAGACTACGGTCATCTAAAGTATGACTTTTGCAACCAATAATGCCATGACCCAGTGGCATGTGGCAGCTCGGTGGCAGAGGCTGACAGGGTGAAGCTCACCTTTAGTCTTCTCGGTCTGGTAAACCTTCTCGTAGTCCCGCACTGCTTCTTCATACTGCTCTGTGTCCATGTAGCTGTGGCAGCAATAGCAAAACACGAAAGGTATTTCTTCAGTTGCACTCGAAATTATGATCGCAATACCAATACTGAAGAGTAATCAATAGTTGACTGATAGTGTACCATTGAGCTCTCCGTAAATAGGCCTTGATGTAGCTCTCGTCCAGCTTAATTGCCTTTGTGCAGTCGTCAATAGCTTGTTCTAGTTTTTTCAACTTTCAAAGAAAATAAGCAAAGGTGTTACCAGGCATGAAGAGGACAGACACTCCATCACTCTATTCTTTTTTTGCAGAGATGTTACTTCCGCTGTGATATATTACACTCCTGTATATAAATAATTATAATGCTACAAAACAATGCCCTTGATGCCACCTGATAAGCATATAAATATATGAACAAGACAGAAAATGAGCAAGGGTTTGTGTGAGACATAAGAAGATATGTTTGACTGGCAAACTAATCATATATGTGCATGCATCTTCTTCGGTCACCAGTGCTCACCTTTGACCCGACAGTTCCCCGGTTACAGAACAGCTTGGCGTTGGTCTTGATGTTGTTGGGGTCTATTGTCAGTGCTGCAGAGTAGAGCTCGTACGCAGCCTCGTAATCGCCCTCTTTGAACGCCTTGTTCCCTTCTTCCTTCTTAGATTTAAGTGCTTTGGCATTCTGCGATGACAAGAAGCAGGATACCCTCACAAACGTTCTACAATACACAGCGACTTGGGGCTTTGATACTCTCGATTGATGCATGGATTTGGAAACTCACCCTGCATGCGAGGCGAGCCTTCTCGTGGTCGGGGGCCATGTGCAGCGCGTGGACGAAGAACTGGACTGCCTTGTCGATGCAGTCCTCATAGTAAAGGCAAAGGCCGCGGACATACAGTGCGTCCCCATTGGTGGAGTCCATTCGGAGGATATCACTACAATTAACAAAGAAGAAAGAATATATGAGGATTATAAATTAAGATTAAAAATAATTAACAAGTGAAGTATGTTGCCAAATAGGGGTGAGGGGAATAATCGATTGATGAGACTACCGGGATTATTTTCATCTGTAATACTTTTACAACATCACAATAGTTACAGAGTCACACTACATAACGTATTGGCGCTTATGATCGGCTTAAACTGAATTCTCCTATCCAATTACATTTCTATTAGAACCAAGATCCTCAGTCAAAACAAATACAGTAACCTGAAAACCGCTTGGGCAGTCCGACACCAATTGTCAATTGTACATTTTAAGGTTTTGCTTCAATACCCTTTCAGCAGAGATGTAAAGAGCCATCTATAACTAAGGGATGCAAAAGAGTAAGGGGTAAAGAAGGTGAGAACATGGGGGTATGATCCCCATGGAGAAAATGTTGAAAGCAATCTGCTTTACTGGTTAAGCATAAATAAATCAAATTGAATTCCAAAACTCCTATTAAACCACTAACTAACTACTACACTAACTAAAGTTTAGATAATTTGCTATTGGAAATTTGTAGGGTCTCCATTGTTAAGTGGATTAATAGAGTGAGATTTGTAGATTACCTCTAAAATATGGCTGAACTGACTTTTTGAACAGGATCCTTACAGCATTACTAATTAAAATCAGTGGCATGTTATAGGCTTAAGTCCATACATTGCAAAAGGCAATGGTATCGGTAACACATTTTATCAGGCAATCAGGATAAAATATTCATCAAGTACCTAGCAACTCAATCCTTTAGATTTATTTTTGGATCCTTTTGACTATATTGAGATTGCATAGTTTGCAGAGCAACACTACATGGAACATCCCCATCCACGAATTACCCCTCCCCACATTACTATTTGTATTTCATTTCATATCTACCCAATCCACATGGGTGACCTATTTTGGATTCAAAAAAGCTATTTCTGAAAGGTAAAGTGTTTGCATCTCTGCTAATAGATTAAACCTTAAACCTGAACACTGCTACTAGTGAACCTAATCTCCAGGCTCTGCTCACCTGGCTACGCCTTGGGCCTCAGGGTAGCGCCCAAGCAGGGCTAAGCACTCCGCCTTCAGCACCTTGAACCTGTGACAGGCTGGGGCCGACTCCAAGGCTCGGTCCATACAGAAAACCACCTAATGAGAACCAAAGTTTGCAGTCTAATGATGCTTGACATGATTAGAATAGTTGTTTCTTCACCAAAACTACTTAATAAAAAGAACATACCATTCTAAAATCTCGCTTCTCAAATCCTATTTCCGCCATCTTCTCATATTCAAGGATGGATTCTGCATTCTTGAGCTGGAGAAAGAAATGTATAGGTCAGAGATAAATTATCTACTATAAAAATGTGTTATAATTGTATTTATTAGAAAGATAGAAAGATTGATAGATAGATAGATATAGACCACCACCATGTGAGATGTTGTACAGTTTAATGGCACGGGGGACAACAGACTGATTATATTATAATATAGTATTACGTAGATCCAATGGTTTATCCACATTGCAAGCCAACGTGTACATGTAGGTAGCCTTACTGGACTACATAATCTCCTGCTACACCACTCTGTATTATAAATTCTTGTTTACAAAGGCTAGTCAAAAACTGTAGCTGTATTACGTGACAGTCAGGAAAAGTATGTCAGACCATGCTCTCGCCAATTAAACTGACCGACCTCCTGATGGCACTGGTTGTTGTCAAGTTCCAATTCCAGAACCCTCTGGAAGCAACGCTTCGCTGCCATCGCGTTACCGAGAGACAGATGGCACTTCCCCTCTCGTAGATGACCCTGTCAGCAATATTCTGGTTATTAGTTGGTTTACAAACAGAGAGGAAACACTTTCTATGAAGAAAAATAAACTATGGGTTCGACAAAGAGCTGTGTTATGCACAGCTTACCTTCATGAACGTGTCGTCCAAACGCACGGCCTGTTGAGAGTCCTCCAGAGCCTCTCGGTACCGACACAGCATCATCAGTGTTGCCGCCCTGTTCCCATAGTAACTTGCATTCTTGGGGCACACATCTGAGAAAAAAAATCCAAAACCTATTGATAACCCTAATATACTAGGGAAGATGGTTTCAGTTCATATAAAACTTGTGGCTACAAAGAAGACATAACCAAACTACTACCTATGGCCTTGGTATAGTAGTTGAATGCTTCAGAGTAATTCTTCTTGATGTAAAAGGCATTGCCTTGATCTTTGAAATTCTCTGCTTCCCTAAAGACGGAAAAACTGTCAGTAATGCGACCACATACAATTATGTGGCACTAACCAGATAGAAAGGAGTCTGTCATTATGAGTCACCCCTGACACACTCACAGTACTAATACAAACTGTAGTATCATTGTTCTGCTGACCTGATTTCTTCAGGAAGATGCACACATATAACACACATAAGTCGAAAATCTCATAACGCATTGCAAAACTAAGCTGGATTTTTTTTTAAGAATACAATTGGAAACACATTGTCTTCATCATCATCATAAAACATTGTATGGTTTATAATTATTTTATCGTGTGGCTTTTGTCATTCCTTTTTCGATTTATATTATTTAAAATCTGTAAAAAATTGTGAACGAGGCAGTTAATTGTTACCATAAGTTTCCCTCGCATTCAGTCTCAGAGTGACCAGTTAGCCACTGGAGTAGCTGTGGGCCGGAGGGGTTTCTACCTTTTAATTCATCATGTGGGTCACAAGTATGACTAGCCCTAGGGTCTCACCTAATATAGCAACAGCTAAAGCCATTAGCCTATTCCGTTTGCACATGTGGACATTGGATGACAGCCATTACATAAACAGCACCGAGAGCCAGGAATATATGACACCGCAGTACGGGTATTCGTCTCTTCTTTTTTTGGAAGCGTTTCGTGCCATTCAACATCACGTCCAAACAACACGAGTCAACGTTTCCGTTAACTTCACACTAAATAACCAAAATATATGTGTATATATACACTTCATCAAATAACTTCAAATACACACATAGCCAGTCACATGCTACGGTCCTCACAGAGTAATGTGTCAGAAATATTGCGAGGCAGCAAAGCAAAGTGGAGAGTATTAGGTAACCGAGAGAACTCCTGCTAACAGCTAACTGGTTAGCTGTAATGTGCGACATGAAACGAATCGTTTTGAAGGTCTGCACCGAGAGAGAGAGAGTCGTGATCTGGTCTGCTGTCCAAAACACAACAACTATTCACGGGTACCTTTCCAATTCCTCGTCACTCAGCATGTCCATGTCAAGGTCCGAGTTCACATCATCACAGTCCACAGTCGCCATTTTGCCGATACTGGATAGGGGCGGGACGTGGGGCGGAGAAAGTGCTATGTTGTTTCAGACCACTCCCCGTTAGCAGACTGCAGACATTAGACGTCATCTGTATACAGGAAGCATTGAATCGGGTGAGAAAGTAAGTATGCTTTGTTTGAGCTAAATTCTGTTATTTCCTTATTTCCAAAGCACTAAAGTTGGTTTATTCTTTAGATGTACCGTTTAGGCTGAAGTGTGACAGTGACATTATAATGAATTATTATGTTGGCAAACCATTACTAGGTTACTTCATTAAAATCAAAAGCTAAGCTAGAGCTAGAGCTTTTCCCGATGTTGTGTTTACGTTAGAGTCGGTGACAGTTTGGGCAGGATAATCATTTATACTGTGCAACATTATTTGTATATGTATATGAAATATGTGTATGTATATGTAATATGAAAAAGTTGTTGTGCCATGCTGCGGCTTGTCTGTAAAGGGGAGAGCAAATGGAGCGCGGAAGTGCTTCTCTTGCCTAAAAGAAATCCCTTTAGATCTTAATTTGTTTGTTGTTTTATTATAGTAGTATATGTTTCTTTCACTTTGAGTCTTGCGCTTTTCTCATGGAACGCCTATTCACAGGTTTCCTATGTTCTGGCTGAAATAACCAATCATGGGAAAAAGTTGCAAAGTAGTGGTGTGCGGCTTGACTGCTGTTGGCAAAACGGCTGTGTTGGAGCAGCTACTGTATGCCAATCACGTGGCAGGTAGGCTTTCTTCCATATAATGTCTTGTATTCATTTATTTAGATCGAATCATCATTGGCCCATGCTGTTCCTGCTAAGAGATTGGCGAGACCATGTCATTAAGATTTTTGCCGCAATTGGCTAATCCACTTTATCATTTAAGAATGTGCAGATTATTTTATAAGATATTCATTTAAAACTGAAACCATAGATCCGTAGACAACCTTGACAATTTAAATACATTATATTGAATAAAAAATGGAAATTGATGATGGAACATTGCAACCAAAGTAGTCAGTGCTTCACTGCTTTGCAATTGTGTGTAGCTACTTATCTTACTTATTTTTCTTGTACATTCTAGTGTAAATATCTATATGATTCAATGGCAGTTTGGTTGAAGTGGTTACAATGTTTGGAAAACGATATCATAGGTTGAAATACTTAAACTTTTCTGTTAGGTTCTGAGCCCATGGAGACTTTGGAGGACATTTACATTGGCTCTATAGAGACGGACCGTGGCACACGAGAACAAGTGCGCTTCTATGACACCCGGGGCCTCCGCGATGGGATGGAGTTCCCGCGGCACTACTACTCCTTCGCTGACGGCTTCGTGCTGGTATACAGCATCGACAGCAAGGAGTCCTTTAAACGCATGGAGGCCCTCAAAAAAGATATCGACAGGCAGAGAGACAAGAAAGAGGTGGGCCCTCCAAAATATCTGTTCACTGTAGTTGGTAACATAAGACCAGGGTGGCAGTAGCTCTGAAGGTAGACAAAAGTCAACTGACTTACTGGAGGGTTTCTGGTTTGATCCTGGGTTCTTTCTAGCTAAGTGTGCCTGAACAGGACCCCAACCACTGTCAAACAGCAGGTTGTTGTCTTGAACAATTGACACCACCACTGATATGGGAATGTGTGTATAAATGCTTTTGAGAATAGAACAGTCATATAGAGTGAGATAAAGGCTTGTTAGAAATATTATATTATTGTTATAATACTCCCAATACTACCATTACAATCCACACAATCAAATCTGGAGACAGAGGTGGGCTGTGCCTAAGATGCAGAGATGAAAGAAGATGTAATGTTGTTTCACAGGTGACCATCGTTGTCCTGGGCAACAAGCTGGACCGGGACGGTGAGAGGAAGGTGGAGCACAACATGGCACAGAACTGGGCCAAGGCAGAGAGGGTGCGCCTGTGGGAGGTTTCAGTGGTGGACCGCCATTCGCTGATCGAGCCTTTCGTCTACCTGGCCAGCAAGATGACGCAGCCCCAGAGCAAGTCCACCTTCCCCCTGAGTCGCAACAAGAATAAGAGCAGCGGCTCCGTTGACAGCTGAGTGGCCAGGGTTGCTTGGTGCTTGAGGAGGGAGGACAGACCACTGGATTCTTTGGGGGGGGTGGTTGGTTAATAGAATGCAGAAGTTACATGTGTACCTAACTACTACTGTAGCTTGGTAACTTCTGATTTTAACTTCTGTTGGTTAAGGGAATACAGAAGTTTCATGCAGAAGTTAACTAACTACTTATGTAGCTAACTACATAAGTAGTTAGTTACACACTGAAGGTCAAAGGGGAGAAGGATGTTAGAAAGAAGAGCTTCACTGATGGATCTCTTGGCGTCATGATTGTATAGCATTCATGTGTAGTGTCTGCAATAAGTACTTGAATAGAGCCAGGTTGTTCATTCTTTGGCTCAATACTTTACCGAAATTATGTATATATATATATATATATATATAACATTGTTATTTCAGTGTACAAGTTCGCAAAATATTTTTTCCGTGAAATGGCAAACCCTGTGCATGAATCCAGTGGTTTTAGTGACATCAATAGTTGACAGTTCATGTTTATATGTTGGTTAAGACATAGATACAACATGTAATTTATGTATGTAATGTGGAGATACTATGTTTGCCACAAAGTAAGCCCTCTTTACAGTCATGGGGAATTACTTATTTTTTCAAACAGAATAGAGGAAGGGTGTCCTCATCATTAATTTTCACTTTTTGCATAGAGCATACAGACATTTTGGTTACCAAGTTTCTTCCACTTACTTGGTACCCGAAGCAGTAACTGATTATAATTCCAAAGATGACGGTGTTCTACCTTCCATAACTTCTCACATGGAATTCAAAGTGAAAATTTCTATGCCCAAATACAAATATCACAAATGTTATTAGATGGCATAGCAAAGCAGATCTTTAAATGTTGCCGTCATTTTTTCAGACTGAATGCGTTTTTGGTAATGTCAACATTACCAATGTTATCTGTTAAACAACATCTAATGCTGGTGTCCAATCAGTGCATTGTCACATCTAAAGGAAAACAAGACATTTGCACACATGAATATGCACTGCATATGTGGGTTGATGTAACTGTTCTGAATGTTGAACCGAATATTTTTAACAGGGCTGTTTTATTCTGAGATGAATGCTGTAAAAGAGTAGTTGCATATGTTATTGTCGTGTCTGTCTTTTTTGTCATTACAACCAAATTCTGCAGATAGGAATAAATGATTTTGAGATTTGTTTAAAGGGAACTATGTTTGTAGTGTTAAGTTGCATGGAGAATTATGTTTTGAATATAAACTGATTAATGTGATTGTCTGTTATAAATCACTGACAGAATTCAAGCTGAACGGTGTAATTGTAAATCAGCAAATCTCTTTTTGTTGTGACAAAACATTCCTCCTTAATGTTACCCATTTGCACTCCATTTCACACTGAAATGAAAGCAAATCCATATATAATTATGGCCCAAG
>JAOPJL010000088.1:9091225-9116124 GCA_027123545.1 Trisopterus esmarkii | reverse complement strand
TGTGTGTGTGTGTGTGTGTGTCTGTGTGTGTGTGTGTGTGTGTGTGTGTGTGTGTGTGTGTGTGTGTGTGTGTGTGTCTGTATGTGTGTGTGTTTGTGCGTGTGTGTAGGACGAGTGTCATAACTACATTAAGGTTTTGGTTCCGAGGGATGATGAGACTCTGTTCACCTGCGGGACCAACGCCTTCAACCCCACCTGTCGCCACTACCAGGTACCTGTCTGTCTGTCACTACCAGGTACCTGTCTGTCTGCCACTACCAGGTACCTGTCTGTCTGCCACTACCAGGTACCTGTCTGTCTATCACTACCAGGTACCTGTTTGTCTGCCACTACCAGGTACCTGTCTGTCTGTCACTACCAGGTACCTGTCTGTCTGCCACTATCAGGTACCTGTGTGTCTGTCACTACCAGGTACATGTCTGTCTGCAACTACCAGGTACATGTCTGTCTGTCACTACCAGGTACCTGAGGACTGAGGGAGATGAGGTGTAAACTTGGTGATACATTTGAAATCTTATCTATCCTCTTCTCTCCTCTCCTCCTCTCCTCCTCTCCCCTCCCCTCTCCTCCCCTCCTCTCCTTCTCCCCTCCTCTCCTCCTGTCCTCTCCTCTAGATGAGCAGTCTTCAGCAGGTGGGGTCAGATGTCCCGGGTCAGGCCCGCTGCCCCTTTGAGTCAGGCCAGTCAAGCGTGGGTCTGTTCTCAGGTCAGTTCACACGCAGGGCTGTGGTTGGTCTGTTCTCAGGTCAGTTCACACAGGGCTGTGATTGGTCTGTTCTCAGGTCAGTTCACACACAGGGCTGTGATTGGTCTGTTCTCAAGTCAGTTGATAATGATGATAATGATGATGATGATGATGTTGATGATTGTGGTGATGATGATGATGATGAGGTGATGATGAAGGTGATGAGGGGGGGTTGATGATGATGATGGTGAGGTGATGATGATGATGGTGTCCCAGGTGGAGACTTCTACTCGGCCACGGTGACAGACTTCCTGGCGAGCGACGCTGTGATCTACCGTAGCCTTGGCGATGGGCGGCCCGTCCTCCGCACCGTCAAGTACGACTCCAAGTGGCTTCGTGGTACGCTCCCAACACCGCCCAAACACCACCCAAACACAGCCCAGACACCACTACAACACCCCCCAAACACCACCCAGACACCATCCGAACACTGCCCAGACACCACCCAAACACCACCCAGACACCACATAAACACCACCCAGACACCGCCCAAACACCTGTAACACCAGCTTGATCCTCTCTCTCTCTGTATGTGTGTCTCTCGCCCAGAGCCCCGGTTCCTCCATGCTATCGACTATGGCAGCTACGTCTACTTCTTCTTCAGCGAGATCTCTGTGGAGTACACAGCACTGGGCAAGGTACTGCAATACCACCACTAGTACTGCAATACCACTACTAGTACTGCAATACCACTACTAGTACTGCAATACCACCACTAGTACTGCATACTACACCTCCATCCACTAGGTGGTGATTAAGGTGTAGTACCCTCTCTGTCCTCCAGGTGGTGTTTAAGGTGTAGTACCCTCTCTGTCCTCTAGGTGGTGTTTAAGGTGTAGTACCCTCTCTGTCCTCTAGGTGGTGTTTTCCCGCGTGGCCCGGGTCTGTAAGAACGATAACGGAGGATCTCCAAGAGTCCTAGAGAAATACTGGACCTCCTACTTGAAGGTCTGCTGCCCGTCTGTCAGCCTGCCTGCCTGTCTGCCTGTTTGTCTGTCTGTCTGTCTGTCTGTCTGTCTGTCTGTCTGTCTGCCTTTCTGTCGGTCTGTCTGTCTTTCTGTCTGTTTGTCTGCCTCTCCGTCTGTCTATCTGTCCGTCTGTCTGTCTGTCTGCCTGCCTGTCTGTCTATATGAGATTGTGGCTTATTTTTCTTTAGTTGAGGTTTAAAAATGTGTTGTGTGTTGCGTGGTTGTGTGTGTGCGTGCGTGTGCGTGAGTGTGCGTGCGTGTATGTGTGCGTCTCCCTGTGTGTCTCCGTGTGTGTGTGTGTGTGTGTGCATGTGTGTGTGCGCACGTGTGTGTGTGTGTGTGTGTAGGCCAGGTTGAACTGCTCTGTTCCTGGCGATTCCTTCTTCTACTTCGATGTGCTCCAGTCTCTGAGCGACGTGCTGCAGGTGAACCAGCGGCCCGCCGTGGTCGGCCTGTTCACCACACAGAGCAACAGGTACAGTCTCATATAGATCATATAGATCTCATATAGATCTAGATCTATATAGATATACAGTAGATATATCTATATCTATATCTATAGGTCTCCCTGTTGAAACAATATTTCGCCGTCGGTACAGTAAAGATGTTCATAGAACCAAGTGCAAGTACTAACAATCGCCAGGCTACTCCATTCCCTGTATACAGCAGTGATAGCTAGTAGCTATAGCTAGAGTGCTCAACACAATTAAGTACATGCTACACAATTAAGTACAATGAATGAATACAACGTGCATTAAGTGCGTTCATTAAGTGCCAGGACATACAACAAACAATAGTGCAATAGACAAATAAGGGACTGAATGGCTATGTAGAGTCTAGCTGAACTCTGTCTAGCTGAACAGGTGAGTTTTGAGTCGTTTGCGGAAGCTGGTGAGTGACTCTGCGGTCCTGACATCGGCATTGTGTCAAGCTGTGGTCCTGACCACAGCTTGTTCCACCACTGTGGTCCTAAGATAGAGAAGAGTTGCGATTTAGCTGATCGATCTTTGGTTGCTCTTAGTGATGGCGGTACCAGACGTCCAGCTGAGGTAGTTGAGTGGAGGGATCGAGCTGGGGTGTGTGGTTTGACCAAAGCTTGGAGGTAGGCAGGGGCAGTTCCATCGACCACCTTGTATGCCAGTACCATCGTCTTGAATCTGATGCAGGCTACTACAGGGAGCCAGTGGAGGCTTTTGTGGAGGCTTTTGAATGTGACTCTCAAATTTCTTTTCAAAAAAAATGACACCCTGAGAAAAGTGGAATTTGAAACCCCGTCGACTCCCATTCATTCTGCACTCACTGGTGAGCGCCCTCACATGGACAGAGATGTAAGTTCAGAAACTGGAAGTCACCAGAGGGCAGTTCTCTTCATATTAGACATTCTCTGGTGTAATTCAATGTAGAACCGCCACTGTTGAGGAGAATGAGAACCGATGAGAGGGATGAGGCTCTGGCGGCACGGAGCAACTCCACCCATGCGAGGAGGTTACAAAGTCATTGGCTGTGAGGTAAGGAAGAAAGGGGAAATGGAAAACAGTTTCCTCTCAATGGAGGCAGAGGAGTTGATTTTGGTTCGGTAGAAGGCAGATTGGGCTGTTGACACAGTGGAGGTGAAGTCAGAGGAAAATAAGGTAGTGAGAGAGATCATCAGGACAATCTGATCTCTTCCATTCCTCTCAGCTGCCCGGAACTCTGCTCTACAAGCTTGCAGAGATTCTGAGAGCCAAGGAGCAGGTAGAGGATTGCGCTACTCTGGAGTGGAAGGGGGACAGTAGAGAATTGTCCTAGGTAGTGGTCGTGAAGACAGGACAGTTGAGGCGAAAGTAGAGGGAGAGATATTTCAGCTTGTGGCGGTTAATGACAGTGTGAGGAGTATGGAGGAGGGAGGGGGAGGACTTCATGGGGAGAGAGAAAGCAATATGTGTGATGGTCAGACACCGGGAGAGGGGAAACAGAGAGAGCCGAGGTACAGCAGGACCTTGTGAATATACGGCCAAGTTGGTTACAAGCCCTGTGGGTAGGAGGAGAAGGGTGGAGTTTTAGGTGAAAGGTGGTGAAAATGGCCCAATCCCATTACTGCCCTACTACCCCAAAATCTCAACCCTACCCCTACGAAATGGGATGACAACCCTTCAAGACCTCTATGTCATTAGTAGTCGTTGACAGGATTTAGATCTTTATTTATCTTTTATCTCTTTTATCTTATCTTTATTTGTATTTTTTATCTTTTGATACAATATCTGTCTCTGGAATTGTACTGTATAGTTTGAATGTCATAGGAATGCAACCTTACCCACATGGGAAAAACATAGTATGATTAGATAAGAATATTATTTATGCTCACAATCTGTTAGAAACTGCAATATTGCACTTTATTTTGGATCAAACATTATACCAGAACATAAAAAAATGTAATAAACATATAACTTGTGGTGAGATAGTATGCCATCAATGTAAAAACATTTTTTTGTGATACCTGTGATATAATGGAACTAATATTGCACATTACAAAAAGGCATTAACATTCACATTTTATCAATAACTTTTTCAAAGGGGCCCAAAAAAAAAAAATCTGTGGGTTGTTCATCTATATTTGTGTCATGGTCCGCCCCTGGTTTTCCTATTCACCTGCCTGCCACCCTGAGCTCCCCTAATTAACCCAACCACCTTCACCTGTGCTCCGCTTATATAAATCCTCCCTTCCCAATCATTCCCTGCCAGATTGTCTCTTGTTCTCCACAGAGCCCTCCCGCGACTCAAACCCTGATTCACCTACGATCCTGCCAGTTCTCTGATCCTTGCCTGTCTGACCATCCTGCCTACTGCCCAGCCTCTGTCGGCCTGTTCGCTCGTCTGCCCCCGACTCCTGATCCAGCAGCCTGCCTCCCCTGCTTTCAACCCTTCGCCTGCCTGACCTCCCGACCGCCGCCGAGTCCCTGTCGTCTGTCTGTTCCTCCGTTCCCTACTCCCTATCTGCCCATCTGCCCTCCCGTTGCCGACCTCTGCCTGCTGACTACTCTCTGCCTGCCGATCCTGTACCTGAATAAACCCATGACACTGTCCAATGCTTGTCGTCTGTCTGTGCACATGGATTCTGCCAAACGCCCGCGTAACAGCACAATCTGGCCAAGAATGGACGGATGACCGCATCTTCCGGGTGGAGAGTGCTCTACAGCAATGGATGGAAGCCACGGCTCAGGGACAGCAAGACCTGACACAGATCCGCCGGGAATTGGCGAACGCCCAGACCGGCACCACCACTCCACCTCTTGCTCCAGCGGCGACCGAAACTCCGGCCCCTTTACGCCGAGAGCCTAGTGTAGGAGTCCCTGAATGCTACAATGGCGAGCCCTGTCCCAGGGAAGCCGTTCAGTCTCGGACTATGCCATCGATTTCCACACCAGGGCTCCCATGTGTGATTGGAACCCGGCCGCCCTCCGAGATGTCTTCCAACAAGGGCTGGCTGGGTACATCAAAGATGTGCTTGTTGCCTACGACCCGCCATCATCACTGGAAGCTCTGATCGAGCTCGCTACCCGCCTCGACCTCCGAATCCAGGCTCGCAGGATGGAGAGGCGTTCTGAGGTTCCGCCACGTCATTTTCGCCCTTGGGCCCCAGCAACCCCCGCCTTCCTTTCGCTTACCCCAACCGCTCCCCTGAGAATGGGGAATCCAGAGCCAATGCAGCTGGGCCGCACCCATCTCTCCCCGGAGGAGAGGGAGGGAAGACGGAGGCAGAACCTCTGTCTGTACTGCGGTCAGCCTGGACGCTGTTCAATGTCCGGTAAAAGCCAGAGCTCACCAGTAACCAGAGGCATACTGTTGAGCTCCGTCACAGACTCTGCATCCTCTACAAGACCCACTCTCTCGGGGGAGCTCCTGTTGCCCACCGGTTCCCATCCCGTAACCGCCCTTGTCGATTCAGGAGCCGACGAGAGATGGATCGGTCCCCCGCTCTTCGGCTGGGACTCTGCCATCGCCGATCTCCGCCAGAGCCCTGGATGGACACGTGCTGGGGAGGGTAACTTCCCGGACAAACCCTGTGCACATGCTCCTGCCGGGAGGGTTAGGTCACTCCTGGCTTCGCAGACACAACCCCAACATCGACTGGTCTACTCGCTCCATCCGAGAATGGGGGGTCACCTGTCAGCAATCCTGTCTCAGGACCCCTTCACCGTCGTCTGTTACTCTCGCTCCTGCTCCAGCCTTGGACATCTCCGGGGTCCCTACCATTTACCATGACCTCAGAGAAGCTTTCAATAAGGCCAAGGCCACCTCCTTGCCCCCTCACCGTCCCTACGATTGTGCCATCAACCTACTTCCGGGCACTTCACCTTCGCTTGTACTCCCTCTCTGCTCCTGAGCGAGAGGCCATGGAGGACTACATCCAGAGTTCCCTAGCCGCAGGGATCATCCGACCCTCCTCGTCACCGGCTGGAGCCGGGTTCTTCTTCGTGGGCAAGAAGAGCAAATCCCTGAGACCCTGCCTTGATTATCGAGGTCTGAAAAACATCACGGTGAAGAACCGTTATCCCCTTCCACTACTCTCCTCCGCCATTGAGCTGCTCCAGGGGGCAACGGTCTTCACCAAACTCGACCTGAGGAACGCCTACCACCTGGTCCATATCGGAGAGGGAGACGAGTGGAAGACGGCCTTCAACAACCCAACGGGGCATTACGAGTACCTTGTGATGCCCTTCGGCTTGACCAACACCCCGGCAGTCTTTTAAGCGCTAGTCAACGACCTGCTGCGGGACATGCTCAACAAGTTTGTGTTTGCATATCTGGATGATATCCTGATTTTCTCCCGCAATCTCGTGGAACACATCACCCACGTCCGCTCGGTTCTCCGCCGCCTCCTGGACAACTCCCTGTTCGTCAAAACTGAGAAGTGCGATTTCCATGCTCCTTCTGTCTCCTTCCTAGGTTATATTATCGTGAAGGACAGCCTACAGATGGATCCAGCCAAGGCCTCTGCTGTGACCTCCTGGGCTACCACGGAAACACGCAACCAGCTGCAGCGCTTCCTGGGTTTCGGCAACTTCTATCGGCGGTTCATCCGAGGGTTCTGCGCCATCGCCTCCCCCATCTCGGCCCTCACCTCACCCGAGGTCCCTTTCGGTTGGTCTGACGATGCACAAAGGTCCTTCGACACCGTCAAGATCTGCATCACCACCGCCCCCATCCTTCAGATCCCCAAACCCGAGCGTCAGTTCATTGTAGAGGTGGACGCATCTGGTGTGGGAGTAGGGGTGATTCTCTCCCAGCGTTCCTCCTCCGACCAGAGGGTCCACCCCTGTGCCTTTTTCTTTCACCGCCTAACCCCCTCGGAGAGAAAATACGATATTGGCAACGGGGAGCTTCTGGCGGTGAAGCTGGCCTTGGACGAGTGGCGGCACTGGCTAGAGGGAACCAGGGTTCCTTTCTTAGTTTGTACCGATCACCGACAACTTGAGTATATACGAACCGCCAAGAGAATAAACTCCAGACAGGCTCGCTGGTCATTGTTTTTCGATCGTTTTAACATTACCTTGTCCTATCGTCCTGGCTCTCGTAATACTAAACCAGATGCTCTATCCCGACAGTTCCCTGAGTACCCCAATGAGACGGCTGAAACCTCCACCATTGTTCCAGCCTCCTGCCTTGTCGCTTCTGTCACCTGGAAGATAGAGGAGAAGGTGCGGGCCGCCTCTCTTAATCAGCCTGCCCCCCTGACCGTCGTGTTCGTTCCGGCTTCCCTCCGCTCCGACGTGCTCCAGTGGGGTCACGCTTCCCGACTCACCTGCCATCCCGGGATCCAGTGGACCCGGGTCTTCCTGTGGCGGCTCTTCTGGTGGCCGTTACTGGAGGAGGATGTGCGGGGCTTCGTCAACGCATGCCCCGTGTGTAACTAGAATAATGTTGGGAAAAATAGTCTGCCTAGTTACTTGAACAGATAAACTGAGACGGAGAGGAGATAAAAAAGTTGTCGGCACGAGGGCCTCAGATTTATTCAGTAAGGTGACGAGGGCTATACTGGGTTATAAAGCATAAGAGATCAATCGAGCAAAAATTTCTAAGTCCCTAACAGCGCTGAGGTCGTCTGGTGCTTCGCCTCCGTGGAGGTTCTGCTCCAAATGAGCGTAATGTTCTTCTGTGTGGGTCAGTCTTATGTGTTTCTTCTAACGAGCTGTGTGTAGCGAGTTGTGTGTGTCAGGGCTGGTGTGGGGGTTTCTCGGGAGCACCTACCTGGAGACCACCCTTCGATGCCTGGTGAACCGCAACCCGGCTTCCTGGTCCGACCAACTGGTATGGGTAGAATATGCACATAACACCCTCACCTGTTCATCCACCGGTCTCTCTCCCTTTCAGTGCACCTACGGGTACCTGCCACCCCTATCCACCGATGTTTGAGCGAACTTTGAGCAAATATAATTTTGTTATCAATACAGGTATTATTGCTAGTAGTGACAATTAATTTATTAAATTTTTGGGAGAATTTGAGATTTAATAAGGGGAATTGAACAAAAGTCTTATAGAAAATATTTATAATAATAATAAACAATTGAGGTAATATACCTCCATCATCTGCTGGAAGCCAGTATCAACATATGGAGGTTGAAGTATAGGCCTGATTCTCTGTGTTCTATCTAATGCAAAGATGATGCGTTATAAAGCTGAAGCACAACGTACAACATACAGCAGTGTTTTTTTACCATGACCGCCTGGGTAGGATGCAGAAAAGACGTTCTCCATTCTCAGAAAATTATGATTTCATTATTGTAATGTCAAGCAACGTTTTTACTTTATTTGAGACATTTTGAGGAGTCCTGTTATACAGCTTTCTTTAATTAAAGCATTAGTAAGAATTTAATATTGATGAGAATTTGCCGTAGAGCACTGCCAGATTTTTCTGATAACAGTGAGGTCATTGCCGTTAAAGTACCAGATTATTCCCCATGCCATGTAAGGAAGATCGTGTAGAAAACGGTTTGCCACACAAAACTAGAATTTCTGAAAGGATATTGCCAAGTTCCTCTAACATTCCGTTCTGCAAAAATCTCTGTTTGTTTCCCCTGATAACTTCCTGAAATACACCATGACAGCCTTTGAGATGCACATCACACTTGCTACCTTCCATTGGTTAGTCAACACAGTATTAGCAGATGTTCCCAACTGAAATGGCAAGCTGGACGCCTTGGTTCTGTACTCGTTCAACTTGACCGATCACCTGGCAATTTTCTTGCTTGTGTTTGACCGCTTAAAGTAGGGCAAGGGCAAGTAAGCAAAATTATCACTCATGACTCATCACTCAGAAGCTGGCCAATGGCAGAATGATGCAAATGGAGTTTACCTATACCTGTCGGCTGCTTCTCATAAACATTTGATGAACACCAACTGAATTGTTATATTATGAAGGAGACTCTTGATATGCTACTTGCTTTGCAATACTTGAAGTATATGTGGGATCCAGGCCATTGTCTGTTGTAGCACACACGTCACAACCCACTGATCTTCCTGTCCCGCATGTACAACCACAACCATCGCCTCATGCAATGGGCCCTCATGGTCCAGGACAACAACCTCAAGATAAGGTAAAAGAAGGGGTTTGACAATTTCTTATCTCTTGGACATTTGCTTATATTCAAATTAAGTATACAATGAAAGCATTTAATGTTTGCGTTTATAGGTGGGTTGTTACGTTCCTATGCATTTGTGGGGGTTTTGTTTTCACCTGTTTCGGTTTTGAACTCAAGCCTAGTCTGTTCCACCTTTGGTTTGTTGCCGCTGTGGCTATTAGTCACTTATTTAGTTTTATTCAACCTTTCCTAATTGTTTCCAGATTCAGCCTTGCGCTTTTATTAAGTTTTATTTAGTTTTGGTCAGTGAGTAGGAAGCTGGTAGGAGTGGGAAGTCATTCCTTTGGTGCCCTAATCTCACCAATCTTGATTCCAAGATGGCCGCGCACACGTCGCTGTTTGTTTTCTCCCTCTAACCTTGTGGTGTTTTAAACCTATTTTAACCTATTTTAAACCTACTTTAATGATTCTAACTGTAGCGTCTACCTGACCACCTATATTGTTTGTGATCGCCTGCGGATTGGCCTTTTAAAACACTTTTGAGGACGCCTTTTTATTAAACACGTCTCACTGAGTTCAACCGAAGGCGCCGGCGTCTTACCTCCTCCGGATTCCTCACCCGTACCGATCCCTGGTGTGGTGTTCTCCCTGCTGACCCCCCGGATAATCACCTCGGATCCAGACTGTGTCGAGATTCTGCCGGCCGGCCCTGAGAGCCTGGGGATCCGTGTCATCCAGCATCCTGCGAGTCCCACTGGATAGGGTTGCAAACGAGGGTTGCCCTGCAGCACGCCCGGACCCGCTGAGACCTGGACCTCAGGCTGCCATCCCATCTGCGGAGCTGGCGTACGGATTGGAATCCTGTCGCAGCAACTTCTGCTTCCCTCACCGGTGGTCTGCGGGGAACCGACCTCCTGCTGGAACTCGCTAGCTGCGGCTCCCTACCGACGAGTGGGGATCTGCGGGGTACCGGCCTCCTGCTGGACCCCGCTAGCAGCGGCTTCCCATCGGTGATCGGTGATCTGCGGGGAACCGACCTCCTGCTGGAACCCCCTAGCGGCGGCCTCTGGTGAGTGGTCTGGAGCCGCGGTCATCGGTTGCTATCGGCTGGTGGTCGTTAGCTCTGTCGCAGCGGCTTCTGCTTCCCTTTGCCGGCGATCTGTGGGGAACCGGCCTCCTGCTGGAACCCGCTAGCCGGCTGCTAGCTGTTAGCTTTACCCGCAGCTAGCCGCTTGCCGTTAGCCGCGTGTGGCGAATCGCGTATACCTGGAAGACAGCGGCTGAGGGTCTCCGAAAAAGAAAAAGTCCTCAAGTCCTTAAACCTCTTTTACGTACTTGAACTTTGTATGCGGCAGCGGCGAAAATGAGGCTTCTTCCTGCGTTTCTCTTGACATTGTTGCACTTGTCGTGGGGACCTGCGGCGTTATCCCATGACTCTGGCGATGTACACAGCGATGTGCCACGCCCCCCTCTGGGTCCCCTCAGTACAGTAACACTCAGCTGGTCATTGGCTGACCCGGCCTGTCAAATATTGAAGCCCCAAGATGTGCCTGTTTTAAATGACAACTGCCCCATTCGTTTGTTGTGCCTTTCAGTTCTGGAAAATAATTTTAGGCTCACAGAATCCTTAATTATTAACCTCACCAATCCAGATAATGAGGCCATTGCTAAAACGTCAGTTGTTAAAAGGAAGTGTTTTATTTTACTTTTGCTCTTATTGTCAGGTAACATACAGCCAAACCCAGGCCCTCCACTGAATTATCTTGATACTCCTAATGAATTCAGGGCACGGTCTGGACTTGGGATTATCCACATAAATGTCAGGAGTTTACTCCCTAAAATGGACTTAATTAAAATCTGGATACAGACAACCGATACTGATATTCTTGTACTCTCAGAAACCTGGCTGAATAAAAATGTTCCAGACAAGGACATCACTATCAGTGGTTATAATGTTTTTCGTTGTGATCGGCCCAGGAAAGGAGGAGGTGTTGCCATTTATATCAAAAAGAAATTTCAGGCCACACCCATTACCTGTATTTCCTTAACTAAACAATTTGAATTACTTGCCCTAAAACTTGAGTTTTCTCATGACCAGTCTCTTATAGTTATGGGCTGCTACAGACCTCCTTCAGCCTGCAGTGAGACCCTTTCAACCCTATCTAATCATGTGGCAGGGTTTAATTCTAATGAAATTGTTCTTGTGGGAGATCTAAACTATGACTGGCTATCTTCAGCTTCAGACTGCCTAAAAAGTGTCTGTGATTCTTTGAATCTAACCCAGCTCATTGATAGCCCAACCCGACCTAACACAAAATTTCCATCCAGATCCTCACTTCTTGATCTTGTTTGGACCAATGTACCTCATAAGTACAGTAATATAGGTGTTTTTGCGAATGATCTGAGTGATCACTCCACTATCGCAGTGGTTAGAAATGCCAAACTCCCCAAGACCAAGCCACGTATTATATACAAGAGAGATTTTAAACATTTTCATGAACAAGCTTTTATTCGTGACGTGTATAATTGTAAATGGGACAGGATCTCCTTATTTGATGATGTGGAAATGGCCTGGAGTTATTTTTATGATGATTTCCTGAATCTAATTAATAAACACGCCCCCTTTCGGAAATTCAGGGTGAAAGGGCGTAATAATCCCTGGTTTCACCCAGAAATAGGAAATCTTATAAAAGACAGGGATGCTGCATGGGCCAGAGCTCGGAAATCAAAATCCGAAAATGATTGGCTTTGCTTCCGACAGTTACGAAATAAATGTACGGCATCAATTAAGAAGGCAAAAGCTGAGTTTTATCTAACAGAAACTACAAATAACTTAAATGACCCAAAGAAATTTTGGAAGGTGGTGAAGTCAACATCTGGTGTTGTTCAGCAAAATGAACTACCTAATTTTTTGGTCCATGGCTCTGTCAATTTAACAGATAATTTGTCTAAGCTAAATTTTTTTAACGAGCATTTTGTCTCTGTGGGTCATTTATTCGATAATGAATATTCCAGTCAAATAGAATCTGACGTGGCGAAGGAGTCCTTGGATGAGGCTGTAAATAGCCCCCCAGAGAACTCCTTTTACTTTGAACCTGTGTTAGCTTCTGAGGTGTCTAGAGCCCTAACTGGCTTGGATACTAAAAAATCAGCTGGTCCTGATAAATTGGACCCTATCTTCCTGAAGGTGGCTGCAAATTATATAGCTGAGCCCTTGACACACATTTTTAATCTTAGTCTCAGCACTAATACACTCCCAAAAGTTTGGAAATCTGCCTTTGTCCTTCCCCTGTTAAAAGGGGGTGACCCTTCTGACGTAAATAACTACAGGCCTATTTCAAAATTATGCATTGTTGCTAAAATATTGGAAAAAATAATCAGTGAACAACTAAAAGATTTTTTAGACTCTAATAGTATTTTAAATAACTTCCAATCTGGCTTCAGGAAGCAACACAGCACGGTCACGGCTGCCCTGAAAGTTTTTAATGATTTAATTGAAGCACTTGATCTTAAAAAAGTATGTGTTGCCCTTTTTATCGATCTCTCTAAAGCTTTTGACACAGTTGATCACAAGATACTGATCACAATCTTGAGAAAAATTGGCATTTCTAACCAGGCTTCCACCTGGTTTGCTGATTACCTGTCTAACAGGACCCAGGCAGTCCAGTTAGCCAATGTCACATCATCCTCACTCGGGATCACTAAAGGTGTGCCCCAGGGCTCGGTCCTTGGACCTATTTTATTTTCTATTTATATAAATGATCTCTGTATCAATTTGTCAAATGCTGCTTATCACTTTTATGCTGACGACACTGTCATTTATTGTTGTGCGTCCTCTGTTGTGCATGCATTTGAGCTGTTACAGTCTGCTTTTAATGTTGTACAGGCCCGACTACAAAGTCTCAAACTGGTTTTAAACACCAGCAAATCAAAAATAATGGTTTTCTCAAAAGCTACCTACTCAACTGAAAATTTACCCTCTGTAATAACTGCTCAAGGAAACCCATTCGAGGTTGTTACTAAGTATAAATACTTAGGTTTCCTTCTAGATACGGAGCTTTCGTTTAAATTGCATATTGAAAACCTGGTAAAAAAACTCAGGCTAAAGCTTGGCTTTTTTTATAGAAATCGTGTGTGTTTCTCTCTGCGAGTGCGTAAATTGCTTGTGTCGTCAACTTTCCTACCAGTAGTTGACTATGGAGATGTGTTGTACATGTGTGCTTCGTCCAAAAGCCTAGCAGCTTTGGACACTGTATATCACAGTGCATTAAGGTTTTTCACTGGCTGTGGTCGTCTCACTCATCACTGTCAGCTCTACTCGATGTCCGGGTGGCCATCTCTGAGCACCCGGAGAGAAACTCATTGGTTGCTTATGATATATAAGGCTCTCCTTGGTATGGTTCCTCCCTACCTCTGTTCACTCCTCCGTCGAACAGAAAATCGATATGCCTTAAGGTCCAGTGATATCTATTGTTTGAGCATTTCTAGAGTGCGGACTGAATTAGGGAAAAAAGCGTTTAGTTATGCCGCTCCATTAACATGGAACAACCTCCAGGCTGAACTGAAATTGTCTGAACTTGTATCTCTTGGTGTATTTCGACACTTCTTAAAGGTCCGACAACAAAAATCATTTGAGCGGTGCCTTTGCTGACCAACCTTGTCACCTTGACCTCCTGCTCCCTGCACTTTTGTTTTAACCTCTATTGTAACATGGCCCTATTTAATATAATGTAATATTGTAATGCCTTTTGTAATGTATTTTGTATTTTATAATGTTGACGACGTGTGCTGCTGCCCTCTTGGCCAGGTCGCCCTTGAAAATGAGATCTCGATCTCAACGGGTCTTTTTACCTGGTTAAATAAAGAAGAAAAAAAAATAATAATAAAAAATCTCTATCTCAAACCTTTTTTTTTTAAGGCTTAAATATTGCTGTATTTAGTTTTCAGCATGAATAAATATATATATATATATATATATATATATATATATATGTAAATTCAGATACACAATTCTGACTACAATAATCATTGATGATGAACCATAATATATTCTACCAGAATAAAACAGTAGCCCAGGAGAAATTGTTACAAACCTTTTTTTTATTAACATGTTTTCACTTTTTATTTTTATTTGTCTTTGAATTTAGTCTATGACTTTCATTTGTTTATTTAACATTAGTTGATGTGCAATTACGTTAAGTTTGTGTCACAGTTACAGGGGTTTCACAAAGATATTGGCACTTGGAACACGGAAAGAGAATGTGCAGTATGGGAGTTGCACCGGAGCTACAGGGTTACAGAGACCAATGAGCAGGGGCAAAGACAGCCATTAATGTAAAGGCAGTATCTTGGTAAATATATATACCTCATGCTGTGATATCACAACAAACATTCTGATCTCCATGTGGACTTTTATATACAATATACAGTATTTACCTATACATGTATATATGATATTTATATATGTACCATATAGTGAAAAAGTTTCCCCATGCCATGCCATACATTGTATTTAATGTAGGTTGTTTTCTCTTAACACACAGAGAGGAATGTGTTGCACAAACTACAATTTGGTTAGTGTTTAGGCCACCTCTTGTTTCACTCCAAAAGCAAATGCAAAGCACGGGTAGAACATAGTGTTTACAGATGAGCTAGATTACATCTAACCAGGTCTGGTTTTGTTGGACGTGATTATGGACTTCAGTTAATTGCTTAAGATCACCCTTCTGAATTCACCTTGGCCATCAGTAAAGATATTTTCCAAAGGATTGTAAAACACTGCATACATCACAGGGCACAAGATGGGTTTTAATGGGTTGAGTTTTCATGAAAGGTCTTAAACCAAGTAGTAGTATGTATGTTGTAATATGTGACATGGGGTTTCTTGTTGATTCATCCTAGTTGGCACCATTTGTACATGCTGTGTATGGGTTGACTACTTACAGAGGTGGGCCCTTTAGCTGTTGAAAATAAAATGCATGGGAAAATAAAATACATTAACTGAAACAGAATGTCAACCATTCACATAAAGTAAATTACAGGCAACCAATCGTAAAAGCTCTTAAATGTATCATGGTAGTTGCTTTTAAGTGCAACATTGTCAACTAAATATCAACTATCATGTGAGTAGGAGGCAAAGTAGTTCTACTTTTTCCCTTACTTAAAATAAAGTAATATATGACTTAAGTTTTCTATCTTGTGTTGAATCAAAAGTTAATTTTTCTATTACACCACAGCGTCAGTTTTCTTTCCTCATCTCTATAGGCCATTAGCAGAGGAAACGCTTGTACATATTACTAAGCAAATAGAAAAATTAATAGTAAAATGACAACAAACAAATGTTTTTAAAAAATGCATCTCAGTACGCTCAACACTGATAATGTCTCAACGAAGTATTTTTTTTAAATTCATTTTAACAACCTGCCAAAAGAATACTGAACAGGACCTGGACTTTTTCATGACCCTGGTGCTACAGTACACAACATATATCATAAATTCCCCATGGACAAAGTATCACACAATATTACACATTGCTAACTTGTTGATGTTTCATCATTACCCTCCAAAAAATAATCAATATTACAAAAGAGGATATGCGGCACACGAATAACTATCACACACACATTGTGGCCCTATGCATTTATTGCATTGGAAGTTCGTGCCAAGTGTCTTACAGAGATGGGTTAGAACTCAACAAAAACATGCACGCTAATACACACACACACACACACACACACACACACACAAAACAGCAGACAGAATAATAAAAATCAAATCAAAAGTGACAAATAAATCTCTCCATTAAAAGGTGTGTGGACCGCCTGTTCATCTCACTAAGGTGCAGGTTCTCCTCCTCACTAACTGTACAAAAGAAAATAAAAGTGCACTGTCCAGTCGAGCTCGGCAACAAGCTTCAACAGGATACGAAAACCCCCACCCCTTTAAGGACAAGGTGTTATGCAGACACACAACACAAACACATACTCACAAAACATCCAAACCCCCAGCCCTTTAAGGACAAGTCGTTACATTATGATGATGACATTTTTCCATTTTCCTTGGTGGTGGGGGGAATGAGCGCATAACTTCAAACAAAACCATCTCTCTTTTGTTCTTTACTTCACTCTTTTGTTCTAGCCTTTGTTTTGCAAATTGCAAGGCACAATACTTTTTTCCAAATAAAGTATTGTATAATTGGGAGTTGTGGTTTCCTTTTATCAATAATTGATTACAACTTTGGGGCCGGCAAAGTCAGCCAACGAGCCTACTACTGAATTTTTTTTATATGTATATTTAAGAAAGTATTGGTGTCAAATGCATTATCAAACTTAACAAAATAATACAGTGATTTAATGGTTGTACGATAGATAACAGTCAATTCTCTCTCTCTCTCTCTCTCTGTCTGTCAAGGGTCCTATGAAGAATCAAGGGCCTAACAATTTTGCCACATTGTTCATGAAAATATATCTTTGCTTTTTCAACACCACTTTTAAAACGGACAATTTAACACACGATTAAAATGCAACAGTTGAGATTTTAAACAATCCCTTTTGGCGCACACACAGTGTATGGCTTTGCACTAAATAAATAGATTGTATCTCCTTAAAATAGGACTAAACCAAAAATCTTCTTGGGAGGGGTCTACAATTACACTCTGCCTTATTTTTGCCTCTTACTCACACACATTCACAAGCACACTCCTCACCCCTCATATCCTTTCATTGCATCAAACATGGCTGACATTAAATGTGCAACACGTCAAACATTCATTGATTGATTTCTTCGGGTAAAATTTGAAAAGGAATAGCGATCAGGAGGAATATTTGGCGTTGTTTTTTTGTTATAAAATTAGAAAGGATAAAAGAAACAAGGGGAAAACCACAAGCAAGTTAATACTCCTTTTACCCTCTGTTAGTTCTATCCATTTTCCCTCCATCCATGTCCACCCACAGGACAGAAGTCTACACGCGAGCACAGGCTCATCTATTAAAGGAATGCTATTTATTTATATGCAGGAGTGTACATGTGATCGAGATGTCGGGGTACGTCAGCGTCCATCGGAGGAAGAGGCGCGTGGAGTAGGCCCCTAATCTCCTTTGCCCCTTGACGGACAGCATTGTTGAGATCAGCGTGAACAGAATTTTGTTTGATCTTCCTGTGGTAGAAGACCGCTTGTTCTTGCCCCCAGATGTAGTGATGTTAGCACAGTCAGTTTTTGGTGGGAAAGCCCAGTTGCGGAGGCCATGGAGGAACAGCGGGTGAGGGAGGGGCCAGTAAGGGGAAAGAGATAGCACAAAATCATGGAATATTGCTCGCTGCTGTCAAGCTTCCACGAGAAACTACGGAGGCAAAAAAACACTCAGAACAGCGCGCCTCCACCTTCCCCGCCCAAGCTCTGTAACGACGACTCCCCAGGGGAGCCCCCTGACTCCACCCCTCCACCTCCACTGCTGCCAACCTCAAGTGGTACGGCGGGGTCAAATGTGGGTTCGCTGCCTAGGTGGTCGTCCTCCATCTTGACGCCGTCGGCGAGGAAGGCAGAGTAGGCATCGCTCTCGGCCATCAGCAGCTTGAGCTTGGGGATCCAGCTTTTTCTCACCACACGGCGGGCGTTGGTGCACATGTCCGCTGCAATGGCGTTCATCTCGCTCTCCTTGAAGCTGGTGGCGAAGTTCTGGCAGTAATCTGGTGTCAGAGGAGGGGATGGGGAAGAAGGTCAAACGTAATTAGTTTTATTTTAATATTAGCAGATGCATTTATCTAAGGCAACTTTAGTGAAACTCAAGTCAAGTTTGACTTCATGACTGACTGAGATAAAAAGTAAATATATAGTATTATCCATAATTATAAAGTATCGGTACAGCAACAATGCATTTTCCTCTGTGACAAAGATGTCCTTTGTCTTTGAGCAGGGAGACTATTGCCCCGTCCACACAGGCGAAAACGACCCGTTTTCCTTTGATGCGTTTCAGGAATATCTCAGTAAAGACAGACTCGTTGCGAAAACGCATCGAGCTGTAGAAACGCTGCAGTACATATTCAAGGTGACTGTGTGGCGCTGGTTCTCCACAAAAAAAGTGGCGTGCATGAAGCCTGCGTGCTGTATATAAACATACAGTCGAGGAGGAGAAAGCAGTTGTTAAACCCTTTAGATTGAGCAGAAATATTTTTTAATGTAGTTATTAATTACATTTATCAAGGAGCTGTAAAAGCTACAAAAATAATACTAAAAATAAAATCAACGCAACTCTAACGTCCCCAGCTGGTGGGGGGGGGCGATGACGTCATCGTTTGCGTTTCAGGCGTCCACACGAATCCTAACACGAAACTGCATTGGTCACGAAACTGCATTTTATCTGAATCCACCCTCGGAGGTGGTTTCAGAAATGTGTGTTTTCGGGCACCAGATCAAACGAATCCATCTGGACGGTCGGCCCAAACACACAAGACTTATGCGGTTTCACCTAAAAATCGGTTCCGAGTGGACGGGGCCTATAACATAGACCCATGTAGGATATAGCTCTGTACGTGATTGGCCTTTAGATCCAACAAATTACTAAGGGTTATGGTGTGTTCCAGATGCCTCGGACACCAGCCTTCCGAGGTCCAAGTGGGGAAATCTCCCAGGTTTCATGCGGCATTTCTTTGAGGCACGCCCCCGAGGCATCTGGAACACACGATTGTGGTACTGTCTGCAGCGCAGACACGTCTGTCCGGTCTTCCTATGATTGCTGCTAATGACTTCCAATAGTACACATCGCCATCTAGTGGTCAGTCACCAAGAAGCACTGCTCCTCAAACACTAATCATGGGGTGTTCCAGATGCCTCAGACACCAGCCTTCCAAGTTTCACATGACGTAATTTCCTGTTATAGCGTTCCTGGTCTTCTTTGTGATTGTGTCATGTCATTGGCTAGTCATTGTTATTGTTAGCTACATTAGCCTCTTTAGCAAACGAGCTCGAAAAAGAACAACACAACTTTTTCTTGTATTGTATTGCACGCCAGCAAGACCGTGCAATGCAAACATTGGTGACTGGAATAAAGTAGCAATGTAATCAAGTGTGTAAGAGCATTTAAAAACGACATTAAAATGACCAACATGGTACATAAACAGAGAAAATAAATCTCTTCACGGGTGCAGCTATTTTTGTTGAGAGCGGCATCATATTGCTCCGACTACTCTCAGAATCCCGAGGGGGCATGACCAAAAGGGGGTGTGCCTCCGAGAAATGCCGCAAGAAAGTTAGGAGATTTCCCCACTTCCGAGGTATCTGAGGGATCTGGAACAACCAGTCAGTTGAAGACTGGATGGTTGTTTCAAATTCAGCTTTCTAATGAGTCTTCTAATGACAATTAAAAATAGGACCCTAGTGCCCTCTTTTTGACCTCAGTTCCCGGAGTGTTAAACTAAAAAGGTCATGCTCCTTTCAGTCAACAGAGCTCCTAATGGACAAGCAGTTACATATCCAAGTGTCACTCGCTTGAATTGAGTAATTAGGGGCCCCTCCCATTGCTCTCTAAAATCATCTCTCTTTGCTCTATAGGAACAGTGGCGAGCCAGCTGTCAATTAAGATGCTCCACCATCCCATATTGTAGTCTCTCTCTCTCTCTAATGTGCTGTAAGGAGACCTTGAGTGTCCTGAAAGATACCCAGAAATAATCCAAATGAATATTAATATTAATATATTGCTGATATTGATATTTTATTATTATAAATTCTTACTCTTCGGACAGAAAAGTCAAAAGAGAGAAACGCCCTCCCATACTCACACTTGACTGCATGCAGGACTCTGTTGTCCAGCGGTTTGCGGCTTGGATCATTGGTGGATGAACGGATTCCAGTTCCACAGCTGTTGGCCAGCGTGTTCCTGTACATGGCGAAAAACAAAACGATCACGAGGAATCACAGGAGGTGGAGGACGGATGTGAAATGAAAGTGTCTCACTGTGTCCTATTTCTCTACAATTTAACTAGTTACCACATGTATGAGTATGTGTGTGACCACGTGAAGGTTGGGGTCTCATCTAATGAAGGCACACCTACTCGAACACTTATACCACTCCCTTGGCATCCGCTAGTATTGGTGTGTATGGGTCCCGTGTTTGTTTTGGTTTGTGTGTGTGTGTGTGTGGGGGACAACGTGTATGTTCGGGTCGTGTGTGTGTGGGGAAGCAATGTGTGTTTGGAGGCTATAGTGGTTTGGAGGTTATGTGTGTGTGCTTGCAGTCACCTGTCGAAGAAGGCGGCAAGAAGCCTCCGGAGAAGCACCTTGTGTCTGGTCCCTGCACTCACGTGACAGTTCATCAGCTGGGCCCGCGATATGAACACAGAGGTGCCTGTTGGGAGTACAGGCACAAAACCAGTTCACATCACATCACAACACAACACAACACAACACAACACAACACAACACAACACAACACAAACACATACCTGATACTAGCTCCAGCTTCTCTGCTGGGTCGCCCTCCTCATACAGCTTGGGGTGGCAGCGGTTGCCTATCTGAGCGATGAGTTCGGTGGGGAGACAGGTGAGGTCTCGGCCCCGCATCCGCCCCCGTGTCTCTGTGTGGTCCGGGAGAGCCTCCACCCGCTCACCTGCAGCTGAAAGGGAAGCACAGGACAGTCTGTTAAGGTAAGGTCTGTAGAAAGTCTATAAATAGGTTGGTTCCGTGAAGGTTTAGTCTTAAAAGGGTTAGGTCTTTAAAGGTAAAGACTGTAGAAATTCTGTAAAGGTTATGTCATTACTTGTTACATCTGTAAAGAGTCTGCAAGGTGGAGTGGAGGTGGAGAATGGTTACATCTCTAAAAAAGTCTGTAAAAGTAACATCTGTTAAAAGTCTGTTAAGGTAGAGTCTGCCTAGTGTACTATAAGCATGTGCTATGACCACGGACAGCATGGACATGGACTGAGTGTTCATCTGTTCTGTGGCATCTGGGCCTTACCTGCAACGCCCACATTCAGCATACTGTACATGGTGTACATGTTGCAGATCTGCCGGTACTGCTCTTCGGCGCTTTCGTCGGCTCCCTCCTCCTCCTCCTCCTCCTCGTGGTAACTGACGGGTGAGTCGCTGGCGTAAGCGCTCACTGTGCCGGGGCTTGCACCGTCTGACAGGCCAAGCCCCGCCCCCACTGCCACGGAGCTCCCATTTGGCCCAACGCCGCCGTTGCTGTTGTTGCCGTTGCCCATCCCACCGCCCGTTACCATGGAAACCAGTCCGCCTCCCACGGCGGGGCCCATTCCCATGGCAAGGCCCAGACCAGTCGGGGGGCTCTGAATGGCGCTTCCCCGCATGGCCTCCTGCTGGGAGAAGCGAGCAGCCTTCCTTGCCCCCCCCCCGCCGCCCCCCGAGCCCCCGTCTCGGCTACTGCCCCCCTCCCACAGCCGCTTGGCCACTGGTGTGCACACCACCGAGTATGCAGATGCCTCCGGTTGGCTCGACGTCTGCTCCATCTTCACCCGTGAAAGGGGCGTGACGCAGGGGGCGGGCCGGCTTGTTTGCGTGATGGGGCTCTGGGGCTCCGAGGACGGGGCCTCCTCTGGTTGGAGGCCCTGGGAGTCACAGCTGGGGGACGACACCTTGGGAGAGGAAAAGAGACAGAGCGTATGCTAATCACACAAGGGATTGGGATGCCTGTTCTACAGCAGCACATGTACTGGGCTGGATGTCTGGATCCACACCTTGAACTCATGCCCCGTCGACATGGGCAAAAACTATCAGTTTTCCTTTGATGCGTTTCACGAATACCTATGTAAAGACATACTCGTTATGAAAACGCATCGAGCTGTAGAAACGCTGTAGTACATATTCAAGGTGACTGTGTGGCTCTGGTTCTCCGCCAATAAAAGTGGAGCGCATCAAACCTGCGCCCATCAAGCCCATGCGCACTGTATATAAACGTAGTCGAGGAGGAGAAAGCAGTTGATAAACCTTTTAGATTGAGCAGAAATACTTTTAATGCACAGATAGTAATTAAATTTACCAAGGGGCTGTATTTAAAGCTACAAAAATAATAGAAATCAAATAAATAAAAAATATGTTAAAAAATCGATGCAACGCGAAACCGCATAGGTCCCATTTTTATCAGAATCCACCCTTATTACCCTTTTTAACAAAAGTATAATCTATTCTAAAGATTGAATCTTTCTTACCCTTTTTTTTGCTTGTATGACGCTACCATGATAGTGTCTGGCCATTTGGCACTCCATTCTGCATCCCCTGGAAGGAGGGTTAGGAACCAGTGTGAGTGCCATACCTTAAGGAAGAACTCTGTGCCCTTTTCCATGATCTGCTGAATCTGGAGGAACCCCGCCGTGTACATGAGCAGGAACTGATCCCCCACGGTCATGCTGAGGCGGCCCGTGTAGCAGAAGGCCAGGATCTGCTGGAAACTCTGGGGCTGCACCGCAGGGGGCAACTCCACCACCAGGGGGCTCTGGACACCCTCGTTATCTCCACCATCACTGCCGCCGCCACTACCACCACCGCTGCTGCTGCTGTTGCTGCTGCTGCTGTTGCTGCTGCTGCTGAAAAGGTCCCGGAAATAAGAGCTGCTGGCTGCCAGCACAGCACGATGGGCCTGGGGGACAAAGAAGAGGACGAGGTGAGAGAAGCTCGACATTTGTGGTTTCATCAGCTTTCTGTGGATTCAAGGGATTTGGGGGTTGTGTTTCGTGTCTGTGGAGAGTAGGATCTGACCAAAACAGAAGCTGTCACTCTAATCTATATTAAATGCTGAAGGAACAATATTTATATAGCGGGATGAATGATAAAATGCTTGATGATGTGCAGCACCACTTGGGAATAAAACTGGGAATTCGGAAAAGATAAATTTGTTCTGAAATGAAAGTTGGCCTACCTTAAAGTTGTGGCCCTTGACAACCACGGAGACATCGCAGTAGAGGCCCTGTAGCCTCTGCTCATTCAGACACTCAAGGATGTTGTTGCCGAAATTTGGGATTGCCATCTGAAGGGTCTGGGCCATGGTGTGTCTTCTAGGAGGAAGGAAGGAAGGAAGGAAGGAAGGAAGGAAAGGATAGAGGTCGATAGGAAAAAATGATGGAAAAAGGAAAGAGGGAGGGAGAGAGAGAGAGAGGGAGTGTGGGAGAGAGGAGAGGAAGAAAGGAGGGATGAAGAAAAGCAAGAGGGCAGAAGGAATTGAGGAAGGAAAGAAAATAGACATATATTAAGAAAGTTTAAAGCAGCAGTATCCATTAAAATTTGACCCTCACAATGTGAATAGAAAAGGGAATAAATCGAGTCCAGATTTTTTTATATTTGTAACTCTGAGACCAAAGCCAATCTATGGTAACTCTTCAAAAACGTAAAATGAAATTAAAGTCTGTTCCCCCAAGAATATTAAATTCCATGAAGACCATAGCAATTCCTTGTATGAAAAAAGTTTTTGCATCCGCTTCCAGGCTGGGTAAGTAGACATCACCAATGACATAGTGTGCTCACACATGGTAAAAGCTTGCTTGGTCGCCATTTTCTATGGGCTATAAAAACCCTGTGTCCTTAGATAACTGGGTCATGTTCTTTTATTTCTATGAGCAAATGTGTGCCACCTAAACAAACAGCAGATACCATGTGTCCATTCAATACTGGGAACAGAACAAGCCGCTCTCGCTTCCCTTTTGTGGAACAGCTTCTAGTAGGATCTTAGATGAATGTTGTCCTTTTAAGTTAAAGTTACCAAATATCTTTTGTCGGTTTAACCCTGAGAATGCAGGCCAAATTAAGTATTCAAAGCTATGTAATAACCGCTCTAGAAGTAAATGTACAAAAAGACAGTAAATGGGATTTAAAGGTAACACTGCAGAGCAAATGTTTCTTGTTGCAATCGCAATGATGTCATATCCCAATCTAAATAAATTACACATGCATGGAAGCACTCACTTCTGTGGCTGTTGTAGATATAGAACAGGAAGAGTGACATACACTTTAAAAGTGGTACACATTACATTGTCACCGTATTGTCTTACATTTCTATTATTACATTCTTCTTCAAGCTTAAATAATGACAAGGATTGATTGTAATACAACCAGATATATATAGTTGGCTAATAGCTAGGACAGTCCAATTAGTTTGGATGTCTCGACTCCAGGCCCAAAGGACTCAGCATTCCTGAGAAAGTTGCCAACCTGTTCATTAGTGGCATGCATCTTTAAAAAGTCGAGTCGCTTTAGAAGAAAGGTACAGAAAGCTCAAATGTGGATCTCTGGCAATGACAACAACAATTAACATCGTTACCATCATGCCTCACCCATGAAGCATACAAGCAACTACAGTATTGCTAGCAGGAGAAAACCTAGCGTTAGCACTTAGCACCCCCCACATCATATCCAAAGCCTTTCAATTGGGAGATAGCCAAGTTTCCCAGTGAAGAGAAACACTCTTTGTCTCTTCTCAGGCTCCCCCCTCTCTCATACTAAAACACAGATGTATGCACACACACCCACACTATGAAACAAACCCACAAAAGGCACACTGAGTCACACACACATTAAACAATACTGCTTGTTTACAGTTGAGCAATTGAGTCACACTGACACACACACACACACACACACACACACACACACACACACACACACACACACACACACACACACACACA
>JAOPJL010000088.1:9055870-9067492 GCA_027123545.1 Trisopterus esmarkii | reverse complement strand
GGGGAGGACAACTGGATGATGACCATTACCTTCCTCCTCCTCTTCTTCATCTCCCTTTTCTATGGCATCTTGGTCACACTTTTAAAGGTGAGCGAAACAGAAGTTGCTTACACAGAAATGTGTTACTGGATAACAAGATGGTTACAATATGGTTTTAAAAATGTACCACAAATACTTGAAACATGGGGAAACTAGATACGCATTATTGTATTATAAATATGGATTATTTATAAATCATTTTTTATCTTTCAGACAAACTGAAGGACCTCAAGAACCATCGAGTGGATCCTGTGTTGTGAAGCGGAGGATGCATAGGAAGCCACTATTTCCATTAGAGCAATGAATGATAACTGATGTATGATGATAATGTTATGAGATAGCCGTAAAGAAAGTTATAAAAAATATCAAATAAAAATGGTACGTGGACATTTCTAAAAATTGTAATAGGTCAAGGGAGCCCATATACAGCTTGGTTTGGTTTATTGAGTCAAGATTATTGAGCCTTAAAGATTTAATCGTTGACTGATTTCTGGTAAATGACATTACCAGAAAATGTAAAGATTCCTTGTACATAAGAAAGTGATACTTCTTATGTGCTGTTCCGCACCCCCATATATAATGTAAAATTACTTGATTACTTGGAAAATCTGCAGAAAAAGAACAAAAGAAGCGGGATTTACCTGGCCAACCATGGATTGGGCCTCCAACTCTGACTTATATAAAATAAAGAAATGTATTGTCATTCTACAGAATGCAACTAAATAAGGAGTAAGTAAGTAAGTATTAATTAAACTACTACATAGTATTGTAATTACAATAACAATTTAATTACTTTAATACCTTAAAGAAATCCTCCTCCTACTGTACCCCAGACATAACCATGCTATTAATATACCGGAGGACTCAATAACCAAATTGAAGTAGGTACCTAAGAATAAACTGGATTGACCGGTGTTGCCCCAGATCTCCAATCTATATTTCTGTGAGTTAATATTCTTACAGCCAATAAACAACATGGCAACTTTAACTCCTCTTTAATTGTATTCATCCCTGTCTCTTTGAGCCTTTTAGGAGCAGTACAACTGCAGATATGGTGCATAGTCAAATATTTGTAGTTTTGTGAATGGCATTCCATTTCTAGTCAACATGGACATTTGACAATCCATTGTAATGAATACTATTTGATAATTGTACTAAAGGAATAATTGGCATTGATGAGAACAAGCAGGTTTTTGTCCAAGATGTGGGGGAGGACCACTGGATGATGACCATTACCTTCCTCCTCCTCTTCTTCATCTCCCTTTTCTATGGCATCTTGGTCACGCTTATAAAGGTGAGCAAAACAGAAGTTGCTTACACAGATTATTATTACTATTACTATTTGATTATTGTACTACAGGAATAATTGGCATTCAACTGAGGTTTCAACCTGCAGGAGACAAATAAACATGTATGTTATTTATTTATGTTCAGTGTTGTGCATGAACGAGTTAAAAAGAACGCATTCATTGAACACATACATTTTTCTGTGAACTTTGAATGTGAAGTGAGCGCAACTGTTGAGGTCCAATTGTGGCGCTCACTCTGCTAAGATGATACAGATCTTTGAATATGGGAGGTGATCCTCAAACGCCTATATGGCAACATCAAAAATAATATATAATATACCGGTATGGCAATATGGTCTCAACTAGCCTATATCTTTGAAAAATGTGCGAAATACCTGTCAATATTCGGGTGGGTCCCCATCCCCCGCGCAATACCGATATACATTTTCTCAACATGCAGTACGCCTATGTATAACATTACAATATGTCATGGATACAAGCCAAGACAATCAGTCTATAGCCTACATGACAACACACACACGCACACACTTAACAATTTTTGATAATCCGATATATTCAATATATCTGCTATAGCATTCGCAAAGCAACACTGACATAGATAGGAGGCAAAGTTATGCATTACAATGCAAACACGACAATAATTGGCAGCAATCTGGCGCATTTAGAAGAGCAATCAACTGAATAAATGGTAGGTATAGCCTATTGGAGACTGGCACGCAATCAGTGCACTTGCAAATGAGAGCCTGCAGTATGACTGATTGTGGTGTGACATTATTTAACCATCCATCTACAGCAAATACGATCAGACAGAGATAGGCCTACATCATTGAACACATACACAATGCACATTCGTCCAACTACGGCGGATGCTGACGACAGCCAACAACAAGCCAAACATCACCACGGCGGTCCCAGTTTTCCCAGTTCAGGAAAATTCTAGGAACTTTATGTTATAAAAAGACACAGGATCAGGTGTCTTTGTCCCAGGATGCATTTGGCTACAGTGAAGTCTCATGTCGTGTCACCATGCAAACAATAGGACCATTAAAAAATTTATGATAAGATTAATTCATTGGTTGGTTGAAAATAGATTTTTATTTTGTTATGTTTTGTTTATCTATATCTTGTGCGTTACTCTGTTAGGAAAGATAACGATCTAACCATATGCAATCGTTATTTGTCTCAGAACAAGCCCGAAATAAAGATTGGTTTATGATGTCAAAAGATGTCAAAGCAAAGTTAGAAAGCCGAACTACACTAACTTAACTGGTAAATTGGATGGTTAAGTAGTTGTGTCAACATAGGATACGAGATGCTGTTCTGATTAACACCACGTTATGCATACATAGAGTTTAAGCTTACCTTGATCAATGCAAGCATGTTATGTAAGAGCCAAATTATTTAATATGCTAACAAATTCATACTGCCATCACCAATATGAATCAGTTTCATCATCATTTGGTGGGGCTTATCCTTTTTTTTCAGTATAAATAAATGCATGTAAATAATGTATTTCTGGTAGATTATATAATGCTATGCAATTGAGGACTGGGAACCATATTCCATGGTCTTATTGACCCATCTGTCCCATCTGGATTCTAGTCCCTTCCTGTTCAAGGCAGGGAACAAAAAAGAAAAGGTCTACAAAATTCTAATAAGGAAGTTCCACATTAAATACCAATAGAAGGTAAGTAATTTGGGTGCAATAAAACATTTTACCTTGTCGGAATTGAAATAGTCGTAAATGGTATTGAGTAACAAAGGAAACAAACTATTTTGAAGCATCGTCTGAGCATTAAGCCTTGCATTCTATTCTACATGAAAAAGCAGGCTGAGATAATCCTTTAGAGACCTCATTCTACTGGCATGCACAAATCAGATCACAGTTGTACCAAGCGCAAAGACACTTACACATACGTGTTGTAGTGGTGAGTTGGGCTACTACACTGTTTTGTTTTTTAGGGACAGATAAATCTGTGATCTTCTCCAGAACTTTGGAGCATCATGAGTTCGGGACAGGCCTGTATCTTCCTCAGGCGTGGCAACAGAAGACAGGCAAGTTTTGCTATTGACTAGTACAGTGATTCCCTAACTTCTCAGTGTGTGCATCTTTAAATTCACTTCATGATAGCACTGAAATGCTAGAATTTGCACTCAAAGAAATATAATATAACTAACCCTAACCCTAACCCCAACCCTTTACTTTATCACAAATTGAATGTGTGTCCTTAACAGAGATCTTTTAAAATGCACAAAAAAGGAAAAGAACGGTAACAGCATTTTTGTTTAGGTTTAGGTTTCATTTAGGTTTCTGTTCATATTTGTGTGATGTGGTCAGGTCCTATAAATTAATGTTAAATGATTTATTGAATAATTAAAAAGATTACCACCAACTGGGTTCACCATGTCACGACTGCATTTGGAAATGGGTGATATCATTTATCATATCAAAAAATATGCAATAGGGATGGGCATATGCAACAATGTCGGTAATACTCAGTATCTGAGCATCCAACCTTTTTTGAGACTAAATTCTTATTTATTTATTATAAGGTATATTACTGCTACTTAGTGTTTGCTTATACATGTTAAGATATTAAGTCCAATTGATGCCCAAAGTATTGTCCGCAGGGAATAAAACGTTTATTTACGGTTTTAATTCATGAAATTCTGAATTATAAAATAATAATAATAAAAAAATCTGCCCCATGTCTCCACGGAATAAAAAAAAGATTCCATACAAATGCATGGTAAATCATTTTCCTTATCTGAATAATATAATTCACAAGACAGATAAAAATCCAAAAATAATCAGTTAATTTAAATCCAACAATACAACTAATCAATCAAAACATTTTGGTCATTTTTATCTATCTGTAGAGCACGAGTAACAAGTTAACTTTTTTTTTAACAGCCAAGACAACTGACCAATGAGGAAATAGAAGGTAGGCTATAAATGCTCACTTTTCTTTCATGGAAATTACCCTTATGTGACTTTAACCTTTATTTTCAATCGTATTGATTTGATTGTATATTTTTTTATTTTTGTTGGTAGAGTTACGGGAGGCTTTTGTGGAGTTTGATAAGGACAAAGATGGCTTCATAAGCTGTAAGGACCTCGGCAACCTTATGAGAACTATGGGCTACATGCCAACCGAAATGGAACTCATAGAACTGGGCCAGAACATCAACATGAACTGTGAGTCTTTCTGTTGGCCTTATTTACCTATCGCAATTTCAGAAGTTTCTCGTACCAAAACATTCAATGTCTTACACAATACACATACACAATCATACATTTACACAAGTGTCCATTAACTTGTTTTATCTTTCGTGTTATGGTCCCTGAGATTAGTTAAAGTTAGATATGGTAGGCAATTTGGAGAAACAAGTCAAGCTAAATTTTAGTATTGAACTGAAAAAAATCCAATCCCTAATAAGCCACTCTTCAAAAACCTGTGTATTGCTCGCAAGCTTTAGCAGTAGGTCTGTCTAGCCTTGTGGAAGACTTTGGTCATGAGCAATGAGTGCATTGGCAGAATATCACAATAAATACCAAAAGATTTGTAAAATAATATTCAACATAGGTATTTTGCATGTGTTTGTGCCCAAACAATAATTTGTACTTTTTTTGTGGTATACAGCTGGTTTGCATAGTTATGACACATGGCTGCACTGGCATTAAACAGACTATTATTTTGTCCAATTAAGGTAACATTTCTCTCTTGTCAACCTTAACTCATAGCGCGTTGACTGACATCTAGTTTTTTCTTTTAAATATTCAAATATCAAGGCAAAGCTCTACCCTAGCAACGGAAACAAACTCATGAAAGACGTTAAAAAATTCCATCCGACTTTGGCCGGATAGGGCCTTTCAAGATCTGGAAGGGTTAGGCATCTTACTGTAGGACAGGGATGGGCAACTTTCATGATTAAGAGGGCCACAATTTTTCATCACATCAGAGGGCCACATGGCTGCGCCCTTCACCAAAACCGGATATGAGAGAAGCTACAACATAAGAACAAATTATGTGTAGATATATGTCTGTATCAGTAGTGGCTGGTGATGGAAGTTGTTGGTGTGGGGTGGTCATAGACTGGGTGTCTGGGGGTACTCCCACGGAAGATTTTGAATTAGGTAGATGTGATTTCCTGTATTCTGGTGCATTTTGGGGATAGCCACTACCTAGAAAATCATTCAGATTCATAGCATATGTATTTTAATTGAACCAACATACATACATTTTCCATGCTCAAATCCCTTTTTAACGTGTCTATACTGTTGTTAAATGACAAACACAACAAAGCCACATGACTGATTCCTGTTTTTTCAATAACAATAAGCAACAATAAGTGCAACAACTAGAATTATATTCAGTGCAGTTGTAGTAGTTGTAGTGGCAACTTAAGTTGAAATCTTTCATGACTGATATTGTTTCTAAACTAAAATTATCTTCAGGTCTCACAGAGTGAGGATGTGGGCCGCATGTTGCCCGCGGGCCACCAGTTGCCTATCCCTGCTCTAGGATGACTAAAATAAGGCTGCAGAATTGGGAATCAAACCAAGTTCTTTTTGGCTGCGCACAATCACCTGTGACGAACTAACTACTCTGCTTGAGGTTAGGGTTAAGTTGAGAACAACTAGCTTTGGGAATGATGTGATTTCTCATGATCTTATGAATGTGTTGCTTTTATTGAACCGCAGTGGGAGGAAGAGTAGACTTTGAAGATTTTGTGGAACTGATGACCCCCAAGCTTCTGGCAGAAACGGCAGGGATGATCGGGCTGAAAGAACTGAAAGATGCATTTAAAGAGGTGAGATGATAGCTATGTAAGCAAGTTAGGTAGCTATGCATTTATAGAGTTAGAGTTAGAGTAGAGTTTTCTCTGGAAATCTATATCTGATATGTATCTGATATGTGTGCCAAAGATTTCCAAATATTATGAGACTCTGAAAGCAGTTGTAATTTAACCTTTTTAACATTTCACAAAGTCCTTATAAAATACAAATACATCCAACAAAAAACGATGTATTGGTCATCCCAGTGATTAATTATCAAACAGATTAATCAATCTTGTAAGTAATCAAATTCAGATGGAGACATTTTACTAGGGACCAGAAAACTAAGGCAGAAGAATGTTGTGATTTTGTCCCACCGAAATGGTAGTATATAGCAGCCGTTTAAAAAGGATATCACTATTATTTATGAGTAAATAATTATAAATTGACAATTTGGTAATATTCGTTCTATCTACTATTAAGTTTGACTTAGATGGTGACGGCTCCATCACCACTGAAGAACTGCGCCATGCGATGACGAAGTTACTGGGCGAGCAGACTACCAAGACAGAGATCGAACAGGTGGTCCGGGAGGCGGACAAAAATGGAGATGGCACAGTTGACTTTGAGGGTGAGAGGCAAACTACACACACACACACACACATATACACGCACACACACACAGACACACAGACACACACACATTTATATATATACACACACATATACACACACACTCTTCTTGACAGCAAAGTATTTTATTAAATAGCGCATGATCATTGGAAGACAAAGGCAGAAATGTACCATACATCTTCAATGAAACAATGGATGTACATGACCTGACTGGGAAACATTCACATTGTGGGCGGCGGTAACAACAAAGGAAACAATGGATGAGGGTAGTGAGAATCGTGGAGAGTTCAGGATTGGCCGTGGCTGAAGTCAGCCATGGCAGGAGTAGCCAAGTTAAATGTCAATATACTATGGGGGAAGGTGGACGTATGTACAAGGATGCAAGACTGCTAAAGGAATATACCCACAAACAAGTCAGGAGATTATCAGACGTCGTTGCTACAGTGGCAATTTGAATGCTGACTAACATCCTTCAACTGGAGAGAAAAACGAAGCTATCTCTAGCTGCAAGGAGATTTTTCACAAATCCCTTAAAAATGTATTCAAATGTAGTCACAATATGAACAGAACAGACATACATTTGTATATAATTTATTATTATTATAAGGATTGTTTTTTAATGACTCACTCACGCACTGTATTGCATCTGTCTAGTGCTGAGAGTCATCCAAAATACAAGATAGATGTTGACTTCAAATTATTGACACCATGCATGCAGGACATAAAAAAGAGTTCCGGATCAGTATCTAGTGACATAGTCCTAGATTTAAGGATTAAGCGATTTTCCTGCTGAATTCCTTTGGAATAATAAAATAAGAGTACAGGGATTTGGGCCTGGGGCTTTTAGAACTGTGTGTTTGAGCTGTGTGCTTTGTGCTTTGTCCCTCAAAACCCCTTCAGAAACGACCCAAACCAAATCTTTAACCTTTAAAGATCTTTACCATTATTGGCGCTTTCCTGTTTTTTCTTCCAGAGTTTGTTAAAATGATGTCCCGTTAACGGCAGCATGAAGAAAACTTGGGAGAGTGACAGAGGAAAGGAAGTCTTTTAGTACTTTACCCACTAAATATCAACATCTTGGACTATTTTTAACTGCTGACTTTTTAAACTGCTCAGAAACAATTCCTATTGTTTAATTTATTTATAATATTTGCCATTTGTTGTTACGTAAGAAAAGAAGCAGCATTACCTTCATTAATGTTCATTAATAAATCATTAATGTAAATGTCTGCAATGTATTTGTATTCTTGGACTTGAACTTAAAACATAAATATCATTTTATTTGTTTGTTTGTTTGTCTACTTTATTTGTACAATACAGTTCTAGCTCAGAGTTAAGCAGTGACCAATGGCCTCGAAGAACCAGACCTTAATTGAAATATTTGATATTTGACACAGTTTTTTTTATGAAGAATGGATTATCAGTATCAAAGGCCCTTGACATTTGCTTTGGCAGTCAGTCTCTTGCAGCTGCTTAGCACTGAAAAATATGCTGTTTCATGATATTTCTTCACAAATAATCTAATTGTTAATGATGAACTTGTTGTGGAGGACCACTGGACCCACGCATTCACTTGTTGTTGTTGTAATCTCTGTGGTTAACCAATCCTGTCTCACCACGCTTAAAGCGGTCAGTTGCTATCCAATAGGAGAAAAGATTTCAGCATTTACACTTACATGTATATTGTCTCCTGTACAATTGATTAAGTAAGATTTGTAACGCTGAAACCATACAACATACAACAACCTAATTATTTGTTGTGTGTGTCTGGTGTATGTATATGAATATATATATATTTTTTTCGAGATATGTATACATGAACATGTCTGGATTAATCTGTCTTTATGCCGTGGATTATTTGAGTCCATCTAATCCTGATGACATGAGCAGATGGCACACAAGGAAAAATACCAGGAAGCTTTCATGTACTAAATTAATCTACTCATGTTATTCTGCAACTGGAAAAGACTCGCAGGTGATAGAATAAATGGAGAGAATCTTTAAGAACAAAGTGCTTTTTGGTCAATCCCTCGTTGTACTTGAGATCTGTATTGTGCTGAGATTTATGCTTATCCCTATCATGAGTGAAATGTTGGAAGATAAATATTCTTCTAAAAATATTACTATTTATTGTTGTTCAATTGAGTTGTTCAAGGAGATTTCAACAACATCTACGATGCATGGTGCAAATTTAATGACACTTGTTGGCTCTTTCATTTTTAAGTACAATTAACTTATTTAATGAAGAATATAAGAGATGCCTTTATAATACGTGTGTTGTATGAAAGGGAATGTATGTATGTATGTTTATCTTATTTTGATGTATTTATTAACAAACAATCCCTGTGCAATATATTTCTGAATGGCTAAAATGTGCTTTATTTAATTATATGATTTAAAGCTGATAAAATAGCTTTCCTTACTATGTCAAATGTTAGTGTAGCAGTGACACATTTTAAAACGAACAATAATTTACAAAAATACTTGGACAATGCCCATTTATTAGGTGCACACCATTCACAGTATGGATTTAAACTGAAACCGGATTAAGAAATTGTCGGTTGTGTAAACATTCACAGTTCATGCAGAACCACAGTGTTTATGCTAGGTGAACATGAAGAAATATAGGCTATATATCAGATGGGTATAAGATCACTTTTGAGAAAGATTGAAAGACATGGCACATGCGAATATCAAGATACATGTATATATTATATATATATATATATATATATATATACTGTATATATATATATATATAGAATACTATATTTCAAGTAAAGAGGAAGGAGGACTATGGATCAGGCTTGTATGGTATACGTCATTTTGCTTATATGCTCACAGTTATTTACTCAAATTGCGAGAAGACGAATAGGAAACCACCTTGCCATGATTCTCAAAGCATTCTCTTCCAGAAGGAATGCATGCAAAGGTTTATACATGCACAGGCTCAAAACATGGTCTTGCTGTCATTGAGTAACAGGTTTCACGTGCAAGGAGCTTCCATGATGTACATGATATAATGTGCCCTAGTACGCATTGCTTTCAAAGGTTGATAACATCAACGTTGCTCTGTTTAGGTTATATAATCAATGGCTTATGGCAGTAAGCGTAAATCCACACAGTGATCGATTGGCTGGGATTTCTTTTATGCACATGGCCCACAACAAGCAAGGTTAAAATAAGGCATCAGGAAGATTGTGGGCGTGGCAGGAAGGATTCACAGGTCTGGGTTGAATATAAAGTCCAATGCTTGTCGTTCAGCTGCAGCCACGTTGGGGTGCCAGAGATCAACGCTGAAAATGGCTCGGGGGCCGTCTTCGGGTGGCCCTGATGGATTAAAATTGTATATATAAATATATATATGCATATATGTGTGTATATCTATCTATCTATCTATCTATCTATCTATCTATCTATCTATCTCTCTATCTATAAATAGATTATATATATGTCTTACATACCTTTGTGTGAAATGGTGTGAAGGAAAGAATCATCCACTAGTAGGCAGTGTCCCTCTGACCAACGCTGTGGTTCACCTCCGACCACGAGCTCACAAAGAGGTGGTGTCTGTAGACCTGCACACAATATTCATATTTCTCCTATTTATGGAAGACACGCCAACTACCGTACACTGACCCGACCTAAGTGTGAGTGTGGCGTTATGGGGGTATCATACATGGGGGTGCTCTGATATAGAAGAGATGATTGGTTGAATCTCTTCGGACCTATGTTTGAATTTGATTGTTTTCAATATGGTAATAGTTCTAGAAAAGGGATTTGGCAAAATTAAGCAAAACTTGAAAGAACTATAGAATATTGGAACATAATGCATATAATAATCCCAACATGCTTGCCTGTTGATTGGCTCATATCAGGAAAGCTGTACAGAGGTTGTTTCTTCTGCTGAATAAAAATTGATAAGTAAACATAACATATGCCATGGGCATTATTCCACTATTAGCCAACTTGATTCCCACAAACGCCAGCTGTGTGTTTAAAATCTAGTTGGAACCACGAGGGCTGTTGAAAACATTTCAGTGGCTGGTTCCAAACTCACCCAGGTGGCAACGCAGACGGGCATTCGTGGGCCCGTAGGAGCCCCCCAACGTGACCCCTGGCCCCAGGAGCACGAAGCCGGCTCCGCCCAGCGAGTTGCTGCTGATGAACGTCCGCAGGGAGAGCAGGGTCCTGTACGTGTAGGGACAGGAGCGGCAGTTTCCCGCTACACAGACCCCTGCACTGTACAAGGGAAACCCTGTCTGGCCCTGGAGGCGACCACAAGAGGCATTCAGCGTCTCAGTGTTTTTGATGCCACGGTAATATTTACTGGGCTCCAACGGTTTCATGAATAACAAAGGAAAAACTGTGTACTACACAATTAATAATACATCAAAAACTATTACTGTGTTCGATTTTGGTAATATGAGCTTCAGGTGAAGTAAACAAATCAAAAGCAAACACAATCATGTGCATTTGTAGAAAATAAAAAATGTGTGAGACACATTTAGGGCCCTAGTTAGACGGTCTCAAACGCAGAGTCAAAGTAGCTTTTTGGGGGTATCTATGGCGCTTTTGCTATTATTACGGCAGATAAATGGCTCTTGCACCCGGCGCAAATCTAAAATGGATCGGTCTGGGCGGTCAGATGTGTTTTGGCCGTAACGTGCAATAAACCAATGAGAGTTCCATCTCCCATCCCCTTTAAGAGCCAGCGCATTTGACTTGACGAGTTGGTATTTTGACAGCGCGTTTGCAGTCTCCGCTTAGACAGATGCATGACTAGTCTGGTTTTCACCATACTAAGCTCAATCTTTTAAGATTGAACATTAGTCTGGGGAAGCTGCGCTTTGTTTCTAC
>JAOPJL010000088.1:8977935-8989726 GCA_027123545.1 Trisopterus esmarkii | reverse complement strand
TTCACACTCTTGACATAGGCCATTACACTAAACGGGTAGGATCACATGATCTGTTCAACTGAGGATGTTGGGGATTTTACCAGAGGTGGCTAGCATCACAAAGAGCTGATTTAGGCAAGAAAATCATTTTGGCAAAAAGGTGACTTAGGCCATTACTTTAAGAGGGTGACGATAATATACACATCTAAACAGTAGTAGGCCCTACTGATGCTTTTAATATTTATTTTGAATTGAATTATAGTTGAGCCACCCCATTCAGTTTCATGGGGCCAAATGCTCAATGTCCTTCATTTGACATATAACTTGGATGGAGGTCGACGAATACTTTCTAGAGCTTATTTTGGATGGAAATTGGTTTATTTGGTTACCTTGCATGTCATTAACCCCAAACGATGGGGCAAGAACGATGGCACTTTGGCCAACCCTGACCGTCCTATTGCAGCGTTCCTGGTGGCCCTGCGGCTGCGTTGTAGATTAATTATCCGTCCAATTGTTGGGAATGTAGGTCTATGTCATCATAATATTTTTATTAAATCGGTAGCCAACTGACTCAGCTCAACTAAAATCAAACGGCGGTTGTAATTAAAAAAAAAAAAAAAAGAAAGATGGGGTGATGAATAACAAACAAAGTTAGTTAAGTCTCAAATTAGTTTATAATTGTCCTGGGTATTTATGTTTGCAAAATGTGGGCTTAGTAATATTGTCCCAATTTGAATGCAAGTGATCGAGGTGAAGGGGATCGATGACCCTATGGTCATTGATAACCTGAGGAGGAGCGAGGAGAAGAGGTGTAAACAGGGACTTTCGGAAATGTTCAGGGTCGCTGCTGGCCTAAGTATTTAAGGTGATTAAATAAACCAAGAGGACATGTCCGCTTGGCATTCGTTCACCACATACCTTCAGTGAGGATGCATGTGCTTGGACGCACTCGTGATTTTTGTTTGACCGTTTGAAAACCAGTCTTGTTATCTGTATAAACCCTTAGGCTTGCCCATTAATACTTTTGGGCACGTTAGCGATCATGATTCTCTCGCAGACATGTGTTTTCAAGAGTATTCTTCAACATGGGCGGTGTTTTATAACAAGTCGATTCAGTGAAAAAGCGCTCGGTTCCAGGTTTATCTCTGCACCTCTATCCAGCGGAGCCATACACCGGACTCAATCCAGTAAGTGGGCCCACTGATCTCACCACATGTGTCGTGTCATGCCAGTATTTATTTGACATATTTGACATATTTGTAGCCTGCTTGCACCCACGTGGAAAGTTAAGCCTCATTAGTGTTGAGGTTCAACCGCCTTTTGAGCTCGAAAGGTGTAATAACATTGATCAACTATGTGAAGGTGAAAGTAGGTGAAACTTGTTTTCATTGATATTGTATGTTTTATCATTTTACAAAGTGAGAAAAAACATCAGTCAGTCAAAGTCACCAGATGGTCTCAGAAAAGTTGAATGTGTTGAAGATGACCGTTTACCTGTTGTGTTTTATCGGTAGGCAGAGGTGGCAGAGCTCTCGTCGCAAGACACGCTTGTAGAGCGAGACTGAAAAACAAACCAGCAGAACGCCGTAGTCTTCTCGCACGAGACGAAAACAATCCCACACAGGCCAAGCAATAGTCATCTTTTTTTATTGGATACTTGTTGTTGAGCGCAAGGGAGTCACGTGTATATGTCAATAATAGAAGCCTGGCTGCCATTCATTATCTCGTCGTTTAACCTATGAGTTTAACCTAAGTTTTGCTTGTATTCGGCGCTTCCAATACTATCTAATGGAATGTGCATGCCAAACATATATTCCTGTATGTTCAATGCTATTTAGGTTTCACTGGTGGAGTAGAGCGCACCCTCATAGCGGTGAAGCCTGATGGAGTTCAACGCAGATACGTTGGACAAATTATTCATCGCTTTGAGCAACGGGGCTTCAAACTAGTGGGCTTGAAGATGTTGCAGGTAGGCCTATGCATGCCCCTACAAATTGTAGTTTTAATAATAATTCAACAATGAAGCCACAATTTGGAAATGTGTAGATTGTTCCCCCCTTCCATCTCCTACCCCTTCCTCCCCTCTTAATTGAATCTTCCTCCCCTTCTCTCCATTCTTGTTTACCCTCTTCGTCTTTCTTCTTCTTTCCCTGGCTAGGCATCTGATGTTCTCCTGTCTCAGCATTACCGAGAGCTTGTGAAGAAGCCCTTCTATCCGAATCTGGTTGACTACATGACATCGGGGCCTGTGGTCGCCATGGTAACGTCCCACAGGTTTTCCCGCCAAAGCTATTCCACATCTTAATTTAACCCAACTTTTGATTTTGTGCCACCTGCATGACACTACCAAATCTACTGTCCGTCTCCTTATTATTGAAGGTGGAAGCTATGGCCTATAGTTTTAGAGACTAAATAACAATACAATTTAGTTGATTAAGCAACCTCCTCACTTGACACATACGTACTTTGGATTACCTTCTGGCAGTTTACAGGCCAGTACGGGCCACTGTAGTTTTGCATACTGTACGTCGTTGGGAATTGAGTGGATGACATCAGTTGTTTGCAATCTGCAACCTCACTGTAGATGCCAAAATATCCTACACACTACACCGTTCATATTGGTGGTCTAGTGCCACCCATTGAGTGTGATGATGAATTGTGTAAAGGTTATTTTCATTATACGATATGCTATGAAGTATCCAATTTTTTGGGATAAAATTATTTCTTAGTTTGACCTAAGGCTACAGTATTGAAAATTAAACATGTCATTTGTAGGAGCTGTTGTGAATGTGGAATAGATTTATTTCTAAATCGGATTATGTTAGAGCAAGTGCTTACCCATTCACTCAGTACGTTTACATGACACTCAAGGAGGTCAAATTATTGGCTTAGCTCGACTATGATTGGATTAGTAAGATGCATGTATACACCTTAGTCGAGCTAAAGTCGAATCGAATTGGGTTACTCATAGTCAAATTAAGACACCTAGATAACTTGATTCATAGTCAAGCTAAACACGCATATACAGAATGGGATTGGCTTATGCGTTGAATTGCGTTCTGTGCATGCTCGAAATCTTTTCCCGTGGCCGTGAGCCGGAAGTAGAAGGAGACTAGTCTTGTTGTCGCCGTCGAAAAACGAGAAAGTGCGATTTATTTTAAAAGGTGGCGCAGAAGATGGAGGAAGCCGGTGAATGTAGTTACCCCCTATAAGAATTGTGTCCTAGCCACGGGAGCAAGCATGGCAGGCATTCAGTAAAGGTAGAAGCACACAGACACTATGCTTCGATTTCACCCAAGGCTGAAATAAAAGTACATGTTTTTCTAAATGGGGGTCATCAACAAGGTTGTAAAGTAGTAACTTCGGGCACATCTGTCATACTAAATGTTTTTTCTCCTGACGTGTTTACGATCTTTATTCATTCATTGCACCGCAGCGGGGAATGCCGTATACGGACGAGAGGCGCAGGGGCTGCTCCGCCGGGAGAGAGATGTTTTCAGGAGACAGCTATCAACTCACTTCAGGTCGCCGATTTATTTAAAAAGCTGGCGCAGAAGATGGAGGAAGCCGGTGTCGTCCCAATGTAGTTACCCCCTATAAGGAGTGTATCATTCAATATCACTGAACTGACAGGGGTATTCTCTGATATTATGAATCTCACAGATTGCGATGGGGTTCTCCGACTCTCGGGTAATTCCACAACAAGTAAAGACTCGTAGTGGGGTTTATCTCGCCCATGGAGAAATGGGAATTGGGGGAAATTAACTTTGGCTCTGACTCTCTGAAGTCCAGATTGAAATGAAGATGGACGAGAAAGCGATGCAGACAGCTGTCAGTTCACTTCGGGTCCATATCATTTCTCAGACATTGTGCGGACTCCTCCGGCTGCTCTGCCGGCGGAGGAGTCCACATATGACGAGAGGTCGGAACAATGGAGCGTCTGAGAAATTATATGGACCCGAAGTGAACGGACAGCTGTCTACAAACATCTTTCTCGAATGCCGCCTTAGTATGTTGTTGCTGGTGGTGACGTTAAGCGCCACCTATCGCACCGGGGTATGACATGCTCCGGCCAATGAATCGATTTTCTCGCCACCATGTACAACTGGACAATTGCAGTTGTCCAATTGCGGAGCATAGTCGAGCTATGGCTTTAATTGAATTGAGCTGTGCATGAAAACGTGCTGACTGTCTTTCTCACACATTGCTGCTATACAATTTATGTATATAAAAAAACAACAGCTCTGTCAGCTCTTCAGATAAGCAAGTCTGCTCATCGTTCCCCTAAAAGAGGACGCCTCTCAAAGCAGACTCGTCCACCAACTGCCCATCACTAATGTGAGATGACAATCGTGCACACAGGTGTGGGAGGGCCTGAACGTGGTCCAGTCGTCTCGCAGGATGGTTGGCCCCACCAACCCAGCGGAGGCCCCAGCAGGCACGGTGCGTGGAGACTTCAGCCTCCACGTCAGCCGGTGAGCTCAAAACGACACAATACATTGTGTAATACACACAATATATTGTACAGACCAATATACAAAAGAAAGGGCACTTTTACTAGTGTTCTAGGTAATATTTAAAACAAAGTATTGATTGCAAGTAGAAAGTTAGCAGCACCGGGTTAAGAAATAAATATGAAATAATGTTATTTTGGTGTGAGTTGAGTTGGTGATCAACATTTACGTTTGTTTTCCTGCTATTGTAATCAGGAACGTGGTCCATGCCAGTGACTCTGTTGAGGGCGCTCAGAGGGAGATCCAGCTCTGGTTTGAAGGCAAAGAGCTGCTCAACTGGGAATGCTATGACCATAGTTTAACCTACAAAGAGGACAAATAAAGAGGACCAATGAAAGAGAGATATAATGTGAAGTAAGTTGTAGGAACGGTACCGTGTAACTTGATGCTGTGATTTTAGGATATTTGTTTTGATTATCGCTGTCGATTTTTTCATTGTGTGTTGCCAATGTTTATAATTCACACCGCATTTGTATTATTTTAAATTAATATAAGTAATTGGAGGGAGTTAAACTGAACTAATTTATTCACAATTGCTGACATTGTATTTCTGAAGTGTTTTTCATGAGTGCCTTAACTGTAGTATCTTGAGTTTTTCTTTGCTGAAAGTAACTACTGGTGGATAGTTTAAAAAACAAACGTCATCTGACAAACATTTATTGATTTATTGAAGTATTTACATGAGAGCTTGGGATTGAAGAAGTTACTTCATTTACTTCTGATCACTATTGCGCTCTTCAACATTTTCACTTGATTAAAAGTGCAATGTTTACCCCCCGTGTGCAAAATTTCATTATCTTGATTAGCAAATGTAATGTCACTGGAATTTATAATGTACATGATGAAAACAAAATAGATGTTCATATGCTACTTAAGATGCAAAATAGTTTTAGTTATTATTACTCAACAAGTTAAGGTTGATTGACTGGAATCATTAATACACTTTTCGTTGGTTTACTGTTAAAATAAATCTGTCCATGAAGATACAGTTGGGCACCTTGCGTAGCCAAATTCACTGTACAATCTGTGTCTGTTAACAGTGATTATATTAATGTGTGATTTAAAAACAACTTGTCTATAAATATTTAAAATATCAATATATATCCTTCATTTAAATCACTTCTATGGGTTTTGGGTTGTTGTTGGTTGGTGTTAGACTGATTAGACCACAATTGGTGGCTTTTTGAGCAAACCCATTCAAAAATATTACAACATCATCACCCAACTCTCTCCACCTGTGCAGTCGGGAGTATTGTTCTGACATGCTGGCTCTCTATGGAAGAACATCAGGGACACCTGGTGTTCTGCGGTAAAGCTGCTTCATTACCGAATAGCACTTTGCTCCGTTCACGTTAAGAATTATAATATTTCACTTCCTTCCTGCAGGTCGGCCTTGAGTTTCTGCTTCTGCATCACCGCCTCAAGCTCTGTGGCTTTACACACGTCCTGGAACACATGGGTGGATTCAGAAAATATTCAGTTAGTTAGTTTTTTTCAAATTAGTGTTTTTTACTGTTTTGTCATTTCCATTAGTTATTTTAGGGAAGCAGGTTAATTAGATGTTCAAGTGAGAATTCAAGTTAGTTTTTCCTGTCGACTGCCTGTTAATAAACAGGTAGCTAGAACACGCAAGCACACATACACGCACACACACAACCATTTATGCAAAAACACAAACTTAAATGCATGCACATGCATACATTTTTCTCTCCGTCTTATATTCACACAAGAGTTAGGTACCTCTAGCAAGGCCTTCTGCACCATGATCTGGCTGTAGACCCTGGACCCCTCCTGCGGTGAGACGGTCCGCAGCTCCTCCTTGTTCAATGAGAAGAGCTGAGCACCCGACAGCACGCCAAGACACTGCACTGTCCTAACGATAATAAAGATATGGATAAAAAAAAAAGAAATGAACAATCAAAACAACATGAATAAAAACAATTGATATGAATAATCATATTCACAGAGAAGAATATGAAATTAAATAATATAAATAACATGGATATTAATTATAACATGAACATTAACCCCCCTCCACAGTGGACTCACTCTTTGCTAAAACCCTTGGCGGAGAGCCAGACCTCCACCTCCTGTGTGGTGGAGTGGTAGTCCAGGGGGGCGGAGGTGTCGGTGGTGCGGGGGATCACCAGGGGGTGCACAGAGCCAGCCCGGCCAGTGGTGAGCCTCTGAAGGAGCTCATTGTTCATCATGAAACCTTGAACACAAACAAGCATGTTGGGTAGCATGTCGGATGAAGGGGCAGGAAAGACATGGTTTAGGGTTTTGACTCCCTGCCAAAAGGTTCTGGGTTCCACTACAAACTTCACTGTTAACCTTTAGGCCTTGATGAGCAAGATGCTTAACTCACGCTCAGTAATTAATGACCAATTAAAAAAACAACAACATTGTAATAGCATCTACTGCTCCATTAAGGAATAGTGACTACAATGGAGAATGTAGTGTTTTCGCCAATGCAATGTGTTTGCATGTGCAAAATATTGGACCGCAAGAGATAAGAGAGGAAGTCCTACCCTCCGTATCCAAAATGGATCTGCTGGAACTCAGTTTGATAGGGTTATTTCAGCCATGGGTGATATGTTACAGGACAATTTAGATGCGTTTTTCACTCCTTCCAGACAATGTTTCCATTCAAATAATTGCGATGTAGCACCAATAAAAGTGGTTGACTGAAATAAGGTTGTAACCTTATTAAGAGGTTTTGACCCTAATCTTTGGCATAAATGAAAGGACGCTCTGCATGGTTACAACTACCTCTTCCGGCGTCGTCCCGCGGCATCGTGTTGGGGGGTTCCATGCTCTGGGGCCGGGTGTTGAAAGATGGACTGGGTGGGGCGTACGACAAGTACTTGTTGGTAGGAGGACTGAGAGGCACCTTCTATTTAACACAAATTGAAGCACAAATTGCTAACTGTTATCGTAATTGTGTAACTGTTGGTAGGATAGTAACATTGGGACTCTTTGTGAGACCTGATTAAAACACTGAACATGTATGGTAGGCCAAACTAAAATCAAAGAAAATAACTAAAAGAGTAATTTTAAATGGGCGTTGAATTCTGAAGTTGATAGGACCTTAAAATCATCGTCTTCAATGTATGCCTATTTATAATTAAAAACAAAATACCTTTGGTGGATGGATAACATACCTTTGAATCACTCCTTGTCACTTGGTTGTTCTCTGGATGGTTACTGAGGGCCGACATGGGCTCCAGGATGTTGAAGGGAACAAATCCTATCTGGTCAAAGCGGTTGCGACACTTCCACCACCTCTTAGAGGACTCAACGACCTGCAGGACAAAAACCATACTTTGGTGTCAGCTTTGATGGGGCACGCTACTCATGCATTTATTTTTGCAGGATCATTTCAGTTTTTGGGGTATGCTACTGGGAAAACTGCTGCTACTGAACACAACACCATCCCACATCAACCTACACTGTAATGGGATCATACATACCTCTAAGGTCTCTCCTTGGAGCACTGAGAGCTCACTACTGTTTCGTGCCACAAAGTCGTAACTGCATTTGAACATTCTTTCGCCCTCTGGTGGTAGTGTGCTGCCATCTCTGTTGGATCGTCGCACATAGAGTCAAGACCAAGTGTGTTTATTGGGACGTCCTGATGTGTCACTATGGATTTGGACTTACAACTCATCACTTTGCTGTGGACCAGAAGAAGGCCTATCTGACGTTGGTGAAGAAGGTTCCTGTGCACAGCATTTAGACATTTGGTTAATAAATGTCCTGCCTCTGAGTCTTCCTTAACATTGATATTCTGTCATCCTTCATATGGTCATCATATCCTACAAGTAAATATAGCCATTTGGTGGACGATTTTTACTCCAAAGCGACTTCCAGTACATGTCAGGCTGCAGAGAACAATGAATGTGTGCAAAGGAATACTACAATATAATGTGAAGAAAACATAACAGGAGAGAGTGCAGAGTGATGTGTGTGTCACATGATGTTGTGCACATTCCAAGATGCCATCTTGGTGATTTTTAACCATTATAATATGAATAATAACAACTGGTTGCTGGTACCTGCACGGCCCTCTTTACAATGGACGCATCTTGTCTGTGCTGCATCTCAACTGGGTCCTCCCAGGGCTGACCGTCTGGGTTACCTGGTTCCCACCCATCCAGGAACACAGGGATGTAGGGAGGGACAGACACCCCAAGCTGGGAACTGGCAGCAAGGGCAGAGGTTTCTCATGGACATGAAGTCACAGTAAAGCCATTGTGATGGAGCACAATCCGCGTTAACCTTACATAGCCACCTTTGGACAGCATTCATGAGGGTTTTTCATGAAATAATGGCAACACGGTAGCAGTTTTAGTTGTGGTTCTACTGTCACCTCACTGTCACTACTGTATCAAGGTCAAAGGCCTTAGTGGAGACATTGCTCTGGAAGCCTTAAAATTATTATAATCTCAAACCATAAAGCCTGCAGTAATTAAACTTCTTTTTTGAGCGCTTTCGCCTTCTGATCATGAGGGTTTTGGTTTTGGAACCCAGTTTGAGAACCAACCATTACATTGGTGCATTGGTGGTAAGGTTAATGTGACGAAAATTGTTCACTGCAGAATTTGTACATTGTCGTGGTATGTCTACTACAACAAGAGGCTAGATATCTAGGGTAGTTAGGAGGCTATGTAAGTCATAAGGGGGGTCGATAATTAGCACACTAAGAAGTTAGACAAGATAGATACTAGATAGCTAAGAAGCTAGATCATTGGGTAGTTAGAACACTTAGTAGTTTTGGGTGTAGCTAGCTAGATAGTAACCATGGTGAAGTCCAGTTTGGTCCTAGTGTATTCCAGAGATCTTTCTCCTCCTGGGTCAGGTGTTTCTGTAGCAGTGACACAGCTCCACTGGTCAGGGCAGGACTGACCACAGAGGCCCCCAGCATTGGCCCTCCGGTGGTTTTGACCAACTGTGAGGGAGAGAAAACCACCCCAGTCAGTCAGCCAGTCAAACAGTCAGTCAGAGAAATAGGTCAGAAAAGTAAAGTCGATTTACCAGATCCAGGGGAACGAAGACGTGATGCAGCAGTCCTGGGGAGTCAGGTTCTGTGATCAAAGACTTGAGACGGTCCTGAAAGAACCAAAAATCAGGTCAGTTGAGATGGGAGGATGTGACTCGTTTGGTTAAACTTCAAATGATTAACCAACATTTCTTTTTCCAAAATCGGAATGGTTGGTGCTCACCAGAAGACTGAACGAATACTTGATTTTCTGAAAGATGCCCACAAATTCCTCCTCGATTGGTGGGCAAGCTTTCATGGTCAGCACATTTTCTGCAAAACAAAAAGAGTTTGTCTGAATAACCTTATTGTGCACTTACATAAACCACTTTAAAAAAAGTTAAGTCTAAATAAGCCAAACATTTTTATTGATTAAAACATACTTAATAACCTGAAATAGTGGATTTTGCATGGTAACCTTACCTACAACAATGCCAACATGCAATATACCTAAGCAACTTAAGCTCAAACACAAAAGATTAAGGACATTGAAGGTCAGAATTACTGTACCTACAATTATCTGCTAATTATCTGATTATTCAACAGACGCTTTAAGGGGGGGTAATTCCCACCTTTAATGATCATCAACTCACCATCTTCATCTTCCTTCTTGCTCTTCCTGCTGCGTTTCTTACGCTTTCTCCTCTGGTTGAGGATGCCCTGGGCGTCTGCCGTCTGCTGCAGGCGTCCCATGAAGCGCTCCACGTCATCAAAGCAGTGGTTCAAGATTTCCTAGACACCCAATGAACACAAACACTGCTGTTGAGAATTTTGGGTTACACAGTACAGTAACCAAACAGTGTCAGATTAATTCATTAATTTCTTAATGGCTAGCTTTGTTGTTAGCAGTATTGCCAATTTGAATACTTGGATGGGGATATCGTCCAGGTAATTTAAACCAATATGAAAGTTAAACTAATAGTGGTAGTAGTAGTCGATATAATTAAGAATGACCATGATTTATGGTCATCATGAGTGACCATAAATGGCAGACCAGATTAGCAGCCAGCTCACCGAGATATGAAAACGTTGACAGACTGAGTGATAGAACTATATAGAATAGTACCTCAGAAGTTTATCTCTGTGACTCTTTACATGTTTGTGGTTTGCTACTGTCTCCACATTTGCCTGTTAATGGTTACTGTGTGCATTGATTGATATGTATTGTGGTTGAGGAAGGAACTTGTGCATCATATGTGTTGTTAGTAAACAAAGCCTACACATGCTGCACTGAATGTTATCTCGGATTAAGCTATGTTATAGCAGGACTTCTAGGGGGAGACAGCACAGAGACTGGGCCGGAAACCAGAAATGGCAAGGGATGGAGTTAGACCTTCTTTCCTGTTCCATTACAGAGATAGAGATTTGTGCGATGAAGCTTTAGAAGTGATATTTAATATACACGCTCTTACAGTGGGCAGTCTACACAGTGTGGATTGGAAAACTTTACGCACACGTTTTCAGCTGAGTTTGTTTTCATCAATAACGTGCTGCCAGATTCCCGCAAGATTCCCACAAGTAAGAAGCTAAATAAAGTAAAACTTTTGATATTTGAGCTTGTTTGCCATGAGACTTTAGATGATAAACACCCCTAATTTGTTTGGGTCTCACAGAGTGTGGGTGAATTTTTTCAGGCTAGTTTGAGATGGGTTTTGAGAATGTTTGACAACGCTCCTCCTACCTGCTCCTATGGAACTTAATGTGTCATTTTTTTCTTAAACCTTTACGACACTCATGAATGCTTATAACAAGTTCCCTTGCTAAAACAGGGGTTCACTTACTGGGACTAAACTGATTGTAAATACCCCCAATTCTGGTTGTATGGCAATAAAGTATTCTTCATCTCCTCTCTTATGTCAGAGAGCCGAATGTCCCTTAGCCAAGACTGGTCAGTTCTGATATCATAGCAGCTACCGTATCATCAAAGATAAATTAAGAGAACACAATGCAAAGTGTTATTTTGTTTCTTAACCGATCTCTGGGTTATCTCCTGTTACGTGTGTTATGCATACGTACCACCTCTCTTTGAGGATTCACAGAGGATGACTGGGGATCCAATGTTCCGCTATTCACTGAACAAGAAGAGGAAGTCAGTGAATCACTTTGTCGATGTAAATTCTACACGTGCTCACTCAATAGGTCCAAAAAGACCAGGTTGGGGTTGACTTCTACCTCCCTCACCTCACTCACTCACTCACACACACACACACACACACACACACACACACACACACACACACACACACACACACACACA
>JAOPJL010000088.1:8911164-8924153 GCA_027123545.1 Trisopterus esmarkii | reverse complement strand
ACACACACACACACACACACACACACACACACACACACACACACACACACACACACACACACACACACACGGTGATCAAATGTGACGTCAAGCCAAATGGTTCTGGGTTTGATGTCTGCAACCTAATCAGTGGGCTGACCTTGCCAATTTCCTATGACCTGCTCCAGAGTTATAATGTATCAGAATTTACACTGAGGCAGACATTGGGGCTAGATCCCAGTACTTTTTTGGCATGGTTTCCCTCTCAACTTACTTCTTCCTGGCAGACAGCAGGTTCTCTAGGATCTCTGGCAGAAGTCCTTTTCTTACAGAGCTCTTCACAAACTGGTCCCCTGTCGGAGTCTTGATGAAGTCCTCTGGAGACAGGCTAAGGAGACACAGACGAGCCAGACAGCCACTACAAACTGCTCAACACAACAACACAGTTGGACTACCAAAAACAAACAACTTACACTGCATATTAAATGGAGATGCTACAATTGAACTTGGTACACATGGATATATGGTTACAATTTTGTAATGTTAAATTAAATACATGAAACCTCTGACAGTCAAATACTAAATACAAACTCTAAATCTATTTCTTTTTTGATACTTGCAAATAACTTATATTTGTACTATAGTACTATATAGCAGTGCCACTTGTATTTTGATATTACGCTTCCCTCTGTATCTGTAGATGAATAATGAAGTTGCTTTTCTGTCTTTTTGGTTATAAACTAATAAAGTGAATTGTTAAAAAATGAGTTGTTAGAGTTTACAACAAGGAAATATGAAGTGACTGAGAATTTTCCTTCAATTATTTTGAGGCAAAGGAAGGCAGGGCAGGTTGGATTTCTATAGCAGCCTTAAAAACAAGAAGACCAGTATAGAGGTAGGAACTGCTGCTTACCCTAGCTTCTCCGCAGTGCCCCTCTGGAGCAGCGTGGTGTAGCAGAGGTTATGAGCCATCATAATGGACGGATACAGAGAGGAGAAATCCAGGGTGGCGATGGGAACACTGTAGTATCTACAACAGTCCAGATGGGGGTGTTATGAATTAGAAACTTATGTGAAAGGGCATTCAAAGCAATGCACTCCATCTATAGTATTCAGAATGGGCCAGCTTTCTTGTGTTTTTTTTGTCAACATACCCTTTTTCTGGCTCAATAACAGTTGCTCCAGTGTAGTCTTCTCCACCTTGTGATTTCACGACAGGCATCACCAAATCCTGCTTCATGGCCTAACACACATGCACAATAGAAATTCAAATAATTAAGCAAATGAACAAAAGTAAAACAAATAAACACCCAAGACAAAGGGCAGATGAGACACAAAGCCACTCGCACATTCTCTTTTCGTGAATAGGATTTCGAACCATATCCCCTACGCAAAGGTTTATCACTACGCCACAAGAGCTTTAAAATCTTAGTTATTTAGATGACAGCCTTAAGGAAATGTTGACATCGGCTAATGAGCAAACCCTACGCCTAGAGCTCAGGTGCTTTATATTCCGACACACAATATTCAAACAGCCATTGGCCCCTCACCTGTCGCAGCAGCTGGGAGACCACCTTGATCTGCTGGCCCCTGGAGAGCAGGTAGGTGAGTGGGACGCCCGTCACCCTGGCCATCTCCATGTAGTTGATGACGCACATGAGCTTCTGCAGCAGCCGCAGTGGCAGGTAGGCGTCCTTCAGACAGTAGACAGCCAAACGCCGCCGGGTCTGCTCGTTACCGTTCTGGGGGCGGGGGGGGATTTGGTTTCATCTATTTATTTGTTTAGTTTTACACTATTGGAATTTGTGCGTGCGGGGTTAGGGCAGTGTTAGGGTGATGGTTGGCGAGGGGTTAAGGCAGGTCTAAGGTGATAGTCAGAGTGGTTGTTAGGGGGGGTTAAGGCAAGGTTAGTGTGAAGGTTGGTGGTGGATGTAAGGCTGGCGGGGTGGTTAGGGTGGGGTAAGGGAGATGGTTGGAGTTGTTGTAGAGTGGGAGTGCTAGTAAGGGTGGGATTAAGGGAGTGTTAGGGTGGTGGTTGTAAGGGAGAGGGTGGTCCATAGGGTGGGGTTAAGGCAGGGTTAGGGTGGTTGTAAAGGGGGGCGTGGTCTTTAGGGTTGGGTTAAGGCAGGGTTAGGGGGTGGTTGTAAGGGAGGGGGTGGTCTTTAGGGTTGGGTTAAGGCAGGGTTAGGGGGGTGGTTGTAAGGGAGGGGCGTTGCGTCGCGGTCACCGCTGCTGATCGCTGCCACTCTAATCAATGAAACCATCCCCACCGGGCGCGCTGCGGAGCGTCTCAGCAGCGTCCCAGGAGCGGCGCGCCGCGCCCCAGCGCTATCTTTACGCAGCACTTCTACTTTTGACGCGAGCCGTTGCTGAACCGCGTCAATTTCCACAGAGTAAAATATCACAAAAAATAAATCAAAATAAAACACAATACTACGCTCATGTAGCCTATCACAACTTCACATCAACATTAGTAAAGCCTGGCATTTAATTTGCAGTCATTTTGGGAGTGGATGGTGAGTACAAAGTACTACTTAAGTGATAGTACAAAGTTACAGAACTTTTTTAATGACTTTAAATAGTAGTTTTCTTTAGAAGTACTTGACTGAATAACTTTTAAACTTTTGTACTTTCTGGAAAAAAGATACATAGAAAAGATTATTGTTGTTGTTTATCGCGGGATCTCGCGGTTTCGCGTGAATACGGCTGTGCTCTCAAGGCAGCGCGCGCTGCCGTTACGCTCCCGGTGGGGATTGACGCAGGGCACAGATGCAGCCGTTCCGCGGCCGTAACGCGTCCGGTGGAAATAAGGCGTCACACACCTGATTTTATCTTCTTGATTTACCTTCAAGGCCAGAGTGGCATCACCGTCCCCATCATCATTGGGATCCTTGTTCTCCTCCTCGCTGCTGTTGCTGCTGTTGTTGGAGTCATTCTCTACCGGAAGAGGAACGGTGAGTGGATCAAATTCTCCAGGAGGACTGACACCTGATCTCCACCTGCTCCTACTTCCTGTCCCTTTCCTAGACTCTGATTGGTTGTCTTCACACACTGGTGGTGTGGTGGTAGAAACCTCTCCACCTCTGAATGATGAACCTCCTCCAATGTCCACAGAGACGTGGTGGCATTAAGAATATGAAAGTATAACAACATGAGGATATTCACCACTGTTACAACACTCATCATTTCTCCTGATCCTTAGGTCCAGGCCAGCGTCACAAACCAGTTGGTGGAAAAAATGGTAAAATTAGTTTTTACTTCGGTTCTGCTCTTATGATTAATGCATTAATACAGCTCTATAGATCTAGATACATCTAGCTCACTGGACTATACAGCTATATAGATCTAGATACATCTAGCTCACTGAACTATACAGCTCTATAGATCTAGATACATCTAGCTCACTGGACTATACAGCTCTATAGATCTAGATACATCTAGCTCACTGGACTATACAGCTCTATAGATCTAGATACATCTAGATCATGACTTCACCTCCTCCCACTCTGCTACTTCCCAGGTTCTGACACCAGCTCTGAGAACAATGAGGGACAGAATCCGGCTCCTGAGAAACAACCTCTGACCACAGTCAGTACTTACCGCTGTACCGCTGTCAGTTCCGCTTTACAATACTTATTCACAGTCATATGTTTACACTTTTAGTAACATTTTAACATAATCCCAATCACAGTAATAGATTAACAGTCATATGTTTACAGTAATTCATCAAAATAATAGATTAACAATCACATTTTAACGGTACTTTGTGACAGTAATATATTAACAGTACTTCATCACAGTAATACATAAACAGTTAGCCTGGCTGTTCCCAGACCAAGCCTAATGGTGGATTGCACGTTGCTCTGGGGAAGCTGCTGTCATTTTCTTCAGCACAGGAGGCGTGATCAACGGGCGCAGTTAAATTGATTCTGTACGCAATTGGCTGCTTGCTGTCGCGTCCCTGTCGTCATTGTGTTAAACCAGCCAATAGCACGCCAGGGGGGAAAGCCCGCTTGGTGATTGGCTCCCGCAAAAACGTATAGAAACTAGAAAGAAATGTATTGGTCTTCTCTAGACCCTTCTGCAGGCGGACTCAAACCGCCGGCAGAATGGGCGGGGCTACCCGGTCTAGGGACCAGTATCATCACAGTGATAATGTGTTTATTGTTTAATGCTGACTTGTGCTTCCTTGCTGTTAAGGTTCAAAGTTAAAGCATGAAGAGGCTTCTCACCTTCAGCTTCCTAAACCAAGATGGAGTGGATCACTGGTCATTTATAATCCTCACAATCAGTTTTGGGACTTCAACTAAAGATGCTACGTTTGCTTAATAATATTCATACTTACCTTTAATTTGATAAAAAAAAAAAACATCTGTAGCCCTGTCTAGATTAAAAGCACTTAAAGAAATAAATAAGTAATAAATAAGTTCTGTTCATAAGTTAATTTTATTATAATGCATTTATTTGTCATGAAGAAAATTACATAAAAGACATGTAAGTTCATATTACATACAAAAGGTTAATAATTTATTTTGTTTACTACAGTATAGGTATCTGATGTACTCATTTGTCATATCCTTACCCTACCTGTCAGTCTGCTAGGTTTCCACCTTCAGACCCCAATTATGTTCCAAGGTTGTGAAAAATATAATAATGACTTTTTCCCATCCTTAATGCAACCAGAAATGAGAATCAAATATATATATTTTTTTATCATAACTCTTTAATTGTTTTGTTTTTTTGTCCATTTCAATGGACATCGGGTCCAAACAGTTGTTAAAATATCATCATATGACAACATCATACCTATTTTTTGTCTCATAACATGGACATTACATGGAACATGAACTTGAACATTTCAAATGATGTTTTTTTGAAAGGTCCCAACAGTTTTAAAATATAACATCATAGCTTTTATTTTTTTTTTTTGGTTACAATTTACCAACAAAAATAACTTGAGGGTCTCACATTTCGGTCATTTTAGTCTCATTTTCTGTGGGCATATTTGAAGCAATTTCTCTGTGACACAAAACAGAAGTGTACCTGACACTTGTCACAGTAGACATGCGTTTTTCCTGAACAGCCTGGCAATTTGCACCTTGTTGCTTCTTTTTTTGCATCATAATTTGGCATGTGGTCCAGCATGTCGGTCTGCACCTCTTGAAGGGGCCGTTTTTCCATGGCTCCCCTCTTTTTTGGGGGCTCATCATGGTGAGGTGGACTCATACATGGACTGGGTGTGTTGGAACTGCTCGGCCTCCCTCGTTTTCTCAATGCGTGGGGCTTCCCCAAACGCACAAGAGCTTCTGCCACATTCAATTTGAAGTCAAGGAGATCCATGACTAGCGGTGGCTGAGTGCCCTGACGTTCTTTGTCTCTGCGATACTCAAGCCAGCTATTCACTACAGCAACATCAAAGGCATGAGTAATCATGCGCAGTGACCATTTGCGGGACCGGATGGCAATCCTGTAAAGGCTGATGAGTTGATCAAGCTTGTCCACCCCTCCCATGGCCTTATTGTATTTCTTCACCACCTCTGGACGCTTGACCGTAACAAACTGCCCATCTTTCTTCTGCCACCTAGCAACTTAATCTTCATCTCCTACACCAACAAAGTTGGAGGCCAGCACAACAGAGCGGTTATCAAACCACTTCACCAGAACCACCTTTCCATCCCTACTCCTCACTACATCATGGTTCCCTCGCTCTTTTTTTGACATTTCCTTGTCACTCTTCAGTGGAGGCTTTGCAAAGCGGACAACCCTAGCTGTGCCAGCCGCATGGATTTTCTTTTCAGCCAGCACTTCAAGGACATTGTAGGTAGTGAAGAAGTTGTCAAAAAAGAGCTTGTGGTTAGGATTCTGGATTCTCTGGCACAGGTGGGCAACCACACCTGCTCCATGTCCTAAAACCTTCTTGCTCTGCTCAGAGAGCTCTGTTGTGGCACCTTGATAGATGAGGAAGTCATAAGCAAGGCCACTTTTGCCGCAGAGGAAATATATCTTGACTCCCCATGGTTCTGGCTTCCCTTTGATATACTGAAGCACAGAAAGTTTCCCCCTGAAAGGCACAATCTGCTCATCAATTGCGAGTTCTTCTTCCATTTGCAGCTCTAGACAGCGTTTCCTTATGGCATCATAGAGTGGTCTGACCTTGTAGAACACATCAGTGTTTTCAGAAGGCCTCTCATTGTTGTTCACCACATGCAGGTTGGAGCGAAGCTGGAAAAATCGGTTTCGAGACAGAGTATCCCGGAAAAGGCCGATATTGATACTGGAAGACCAGTACATTCGCACTCTTGGCAAACCCAATGCACCAGTTGCCAAATGTAGACCAACAAGGGCTTCAATCTCAGAAATTGATGCATGTTTATACCCCCTGACTGCATTTTGTTCTGCATAGATGTTAGTCATTGTTGTCATCAGCTGGAACATCTCACTGGGAACATACTGCTTGAAGTAGCCATATGGTGTTAGTGGCTCAGGGGGTTCAGGAGCAGGAGCAGGACTTTCCCATGTCGTGTTTACTGGGGTAAAGGGGGTGCGACGCCACTCAATATCACTCTTCTTTGTGATGTTTGCAAAAGGGCCATCCTCAAGTAACAGGTTTCTATCTGCCTCCTCAAGCTCATAATTCTCTCCGTCTGTGGTACCTCTGCCTCATCCCTGTCTTCCCCTGAAATCATTAGCAAATATATCTGTCTGTATATATTTATTTATTTATTTATTTATTTAAAATCTTATATGTGATATTATGTGATGTTTATACTAAAACATGACTATTTTTTTATATGATATTCACTGACTTTCTACACTCACCCACTCTTGGAAATCTATTAGCATCTCCATCTTCCTCATCGCTTCCAAAAATGTCAATATCAGAGATATTTCCATTGTCGATCAGTTCAAGGACTTCAAGGGCTGTATATTCTGCATATGGAATATTTTCAACTGATTATCAACTCATTCTCTTATTCTGATGTACTGTTTTTATAGTAATAAGGTCATTCATCAATACTGGTAAATTGAGTTCAATAACATGGTTTCTGACCCAATGTCCATTCTAATGGACAGCGATATTTGATAAAATCCTGTGTAAAAACTAACACTGAAACATACGATATTACACTTCTATTTATACATTCCATCTTTCAATATCGTATCAAAACTATGAAATCTTCTATAAAATATCTATAAATATGAATATAACTGTTGAAAATGGTCCTTACTTCGACGTGTGGGGTGAAGCCCTGCCATGCCTCTCTTCCATGTGGTGGATTTTTTTCATACGTCAACAAGCAAAGCTATACTGCCGTTTGATTGGTTGTTAAACGTCCACTTGTATGGACTTAAGGTTTCAAGTGGTGTAAAACGTTGCAAAAAGTAAAAAAAAAAGCCCCCGTCATGTGACGTCCATTGTAATGGACACAGGGTCTGAAGGGGTTTTAAGGGGAACTATCATCCAATCAAACAGGCAAAGGGGGTGGGAAATCCGGGGCACACACGAGTTGGGAACGATACATGCAATGTTGCATGTGCTATAGCGCCGAGTATTTCTTTCACTTCCAGTGGTAAATGCAGAGTTTACCAGCGGAATAGGGTCATACTAAGGTGTACTGAAGAGATCCAGACCAGGACAACGCATCTTGGGCCTTTTTTTGTGTATCCTCGACGGCGAGCGGCGGCTAGTGGCAGTGTTGTGACCAGTGGGCAGTCCCCGGGTTCTCTTTTCCTCTCTCCCTCTTCATTCATTCCCCACATTCATCCTCCTCATCCTCATTCCTGACAAGCAGTATACAAACTGACTGAGGACAGACTGTGAGTACAAACAGTTACAAATACAACGGATTTACTCGTTTAATTTTATTTTGATGTTTAAGTGAAGCGGTCATCAGGTTTGAGACCTCACCGATCACAAGCTACGATTCAGGCCTGCACCTTATTGTTTTTTCTATATTTGGGTTGTGTGCACACAAATGTTTATTTGGGATTTTTGAAAGTGTGTTACATTCAGGGAATAGTAAGTTTGTGTAAGAAAGATGTTGTCACCATGTACTACATGTGAAATAACTTGTTTTGTATCCATACTTCATTAATATAAAAAGACAAGTTACACTTGAAGAAATTTGTTTATTCTTAGTAGGCTTTACATTTTATTTCCTTTGAAGTTCTACTAAGTGGAGGCACCAATTAATTTATTCACTTACCTTATAACCTAAAAAGGAATCTTCTCATTAGTTACATTTTATTAGTACAGGTTAATACGGCACCAAACACCAAACCTAAGAACCCAGAGCCCGCCCTAATATTAAAAGTGATTCAGAATAAATAGTTTTTCTCAGTTCATAGGGCAAGGTGCTACATAAATGGAGGCACCGCTGGGATATTTATAATCTTTATTTTCCCAAAATTTATTTCTTTGTAAAGTAAAAGACAAATTTTCCCTGAACTGTTTTAATTTGTAAAGCAACTTTTTTTTTTCAAGTAGTGCACAGTGCAGTTAACCCAAACAGTTACCAACATGAGTCAATCCGCCCAACTTGAGTTAAGTAACTGGTGCAGAGGGGAGGGAATATCTGTAAAACATGCCCTTATGTTGTATGGTGTATCAGAAGAGGAAGACATTTCAGCCATAGAGCAAGTAGTGGAAACTATCAAAATACTGGGCAAAGTTAGAGTGAGAGGAAAAATGTTTGACACTAAGACCCAAACTGTCACGGTTTTGTGTGAGTCTAGGGAAGAAATAGACCCGACCAGGGTCCCACTAGAACTTAACTCACCCACAGAAAGTGTTAGTTGGACAATAGCAATAGCTCAACCTCAAACAGACGATACAGACAACTTCTCAGAGAAATTAGCTCAGTTTCTCCAAGATGAAGGAAGAACAATGGATGACATCCCAACAGTAAAACCTAGTGGCAGTGAATGGACCAATAATCCTGAATCCATAATTCGTGCTGTTGGTGAAGTATTGAGGCAAAGCCCCAAGTCCAGTGAGAGTAACCACTATCGTCGTCTCAGAACCTTTTCCGGTATCAGCCCCACTCCACTCCACTCGAGAGCTTGGACAGCTGGCTGGATCAGGCAAGGTTCATGGCTGAAGAGTACGAGTGCTCTGAAAAAGAGAAAAAATGAAGGATTGTCGAAAGTCTTAAAGGGCCAGCCATGGAGATCATCAAAGCCGTTCGGTGGTCAAATCCTGATGCTAGTTGTATGGAGTACATACAGGCTATCGATAATACCTTTGGAAGTACTGAGTCAGGAGAAGACCTTTACTTATCCTTTAAGTCTCTTTACCAGAAGCCAAATGAACGATTATCTGAGTTCTTGCGCAGACTAGAAAAATCCCTCAGTAAAGTCATTCGCAGAGGTGGTCTGCCAGGTAACACAGGTAACCGAGCTAGACTTGATCAGCTAATTAAAGGTGCAGTTGAGTCTGATCTCATGTTGATTCAGCTTAATCTGAGAGATAAGAGAGACAACCCACCAACATTTCTAGATCTGCTGAAAGAGATTAGAGAAGCAGAAGATCTTGAGGCTGCTAGGCGTGGTCTCAGGAAGCCTGCACCCCGTCAACGTACATGTACATGTAACACAAGCAGAGAAAGGAACAGAGTTAGATGTGCACCATGAAACTCAACTCAGAGCAGAGATTGCAGAGTTAAAAGCTACACAGAAGGAACAAAGGAACCCACTGTCTCCAGCCAGTGAGGATTACACAAAAAGGCCCAAGGAGGAAAGTAACATTAAAAGTCAACCTAACCAGGAAATACAGTCACTAGGAGCAGAAGTAAACAGTCTTAAAGAACAGTTAAGAGTCATGTCAGTGCAGTCTACTCACTACTCAAAGGGAAAACGAGAGTATGACAGAAACAAAGTGCCTTTGAACCCAAGAGCTGCTCCCTTTAAAGTTCAGTCTAAAGAAGAGTTTACTGGTTTCTTCTGTTACAAATGTGGAGAGGATGGGCACGTGGCAACTAAATGCACCGCTCCAGAGAACTCCTCAAAAGTGATTAGAAAGCTCATACGCCAAGTCCGTGGAAGCCCTACAGAGCCAAAAGAGAGCTCTAAAAGCCTAGACAATGGCATTGCCAGAGTGAACAAAATGGAAGTTCCTAAGACAGATTCTGACCTACCTGAAGGACTCGTTGGCCCATCATCTGTCTGTACCATTAAAGTAAATGATCTTACCTGTGATGCTCTTATGGATTCTGGATCAAATGTAACAATCATCTTTGGGGGATGGTATGACAAGCATCTGTCACACGTCCCCATACAGCCAATCTCCTGACTAGCCATCTGGGGTCTTGCTGATTCCGAATACCCCTACAGAGGTTATGTTGTGACGGAGATGGAGTTTCCAGAAGAAATGTCAGGAGTTAAAGGCCCTGTCACAGTTCTTGCCCTTGTATGTCCAGAGCCGCAGCATGGACAGCAGGCACCTGTCATAGTAGGTACAAATGCTTTTTTGTTTCACAGATTGTGGGACATTGCAAAAGAAACAGGCAGCCAACACAAAGTACATTCAATGAAACTTCAGGCCGTGTATAAACAGATACAGTCTCAGGAAAACTTACCTCAGAGAACAGTGGAGGAAGAAACCATCGGACAAGTGAAATGGCAAGGTCCAGGTCCACTCCTCATAGCTCCTGGAGAGAAAGTGTACGCTATCTGTAAAGTAGAGAAACAGTCAGTGTCAGGTAATAACATCATTCTTATTGACGACCCAGTTACTCAACAGCTTCCTGCTGGAGTTATGATACAACCAGGAGTACTCCCTGACACCAGCATTGATGCAAATGACTTTACAGTACTGCTACATAATGAGACTCAGAAACCTACCTCCATCCAGGTTGGCACAGTCCTCGCAGAAATGTATGCTGTAGATACTGTTGTCTCGCCATGTTCCTCAGATACAGTTTCTGATCCTCTTGACCCAGAGCGCTTTGACTTCGGAAACTCACCTGTTCCAGAGAACTGGAAGGAAAGACTCCGCCAGGAACTTGCGGCAAGACGAGATGTTTTCTCCGTCCATGAATGGGAAGTGGGTTTGGCCGCTGGAGTGGAACATCAAATCCGGTTGAGTGACATGACCCCTTTCAAAAGAGATCCCGCCGTTTAGCTCCAGCTGACATCGATGATGTAAGGCGAAACATACAGCAGCTGCTCGCGGCAGTTATTGTGAAAGAATCACGGTCCCCTTATGCATCGCCCATAGTGGTGGTGCGTAAAAAAAATGGCTCCATCCGAATGTGCATTGATTATCGCACGCTCAATCGTCGGACGATACCAGACCAATACACAACACCCCGTATTGACGACGCATTGGACTGTTTAACTGGCAGTAAGTGGTTTTCGGTATTGGATCTTCGCAGTGGATACTACCAAATTGCTATGAGCGAACAAGATAAGGAGAAGACAGCATTTATTTGTCCGGTCGGCTTTTACCAATTTGAAAGGATGCCACAGGGCATAACTGGCGCACCAGCCACCTTTCAACGACTCATGGAGAAGGCAGTTGGTGATATGCATCTCCTACAAGTCATAGTCTATCTGGATGATATTATTGTATTCGGGAAAACCCTGGAAGAGCACGAACATCGCCTTCTAAAAGTCCTTGACCGTCTGCAGGAGGTCGGACTCAAAGTGTCGATTGACAAATGCCAATTCTGTCGACCCAAAGTCAAATATGTAGGGCACATTGTGTCTGAAACTGGGATCGCCACAGACCCAGAAAAGGTCGAAGTGGTGAAACACTGGAAAGAACCAACTGACCTCAAGAGCCTCAGGTCATTCCTCGGTTTCTGTGGCTACTATCGTAGATTCATCGCCAATTACTCCCATGTTGTGCGTCCACTTACTGAGCTCACCAAAGGGTATCCCCCTACTCAGAAAGGGAGGAAAACACAAATCACAGATTCCACCAAGACCTATTTAAAGACATCTGAACCATTTGGAGAAAGATGGGATCAGTCGTGCGGAGACGGCTTTAAGAAGGTCATTGACTGTCTCATTAATGCCCCGGTACTGGCATTCGCCGACCCTGCAAAGCCATACATTTTACACATTGATGCTAGCACAAGCGGACTAGGTGCAGTGTTAAATCAGGAACACCCAGGCGGCCTTAGGCCCGTGGCTTTCGCGAGCCGGAAACTCAGTCAGTCAGAACAGCGATACCCTGCACACCAGCTAGAGTTTTTAGCGTTAAAGTGGTCAGTAGTCGACAAGTTTCATGACTACTTATACAGAGCACAGTTCACAGTGAGGACTGACAATAACCCCCTCACTTATGTACTCACGTCAGCCCGTTTGAACGCTACAGGACATCGCTGGCTAGCAGCTTTAGCTACTTATGACTTCACAATCAAGTACAGGCCAGGACGTGAAAACATAGATGCTGATTTGTTATCCAGGCAGTACGCCACTGAAATCCAAAAAGATTGGACAATCATTCCACCATCAGGCATCAAAGCTCTCTGTAAATGGGCTCATGCCACAGAAAGCTCAAGTGTACCATCCAGACTTGTAGACCAGCTTGGTGTCTCTCCCGAAGTTATTCCTGAGGTGTACGCTTGCTCAGTCAGTCTTAGTGGAAACACCATTGATCAGCTTAGTTCAAGAGAGCTCCAGATTGCTCAGGAGTTAGATCCAGTTATTGGTCCTGTAAAAGCCGCCATTGAAGCGGGCACAGTCCCAGTTCATACCAAGAATGATCCCCCTGATGTAGCTTTGATATGTCGAGAAGCCCCTAAGTTACAACTTAGAGAAGGTTTATTGTACAGAGTCAGACAAACAGTCACAGGTAAAGAGACAAAACAGCTACCCTGAAAAACATGAATCCTTCAGGGTAGTTCTAAAACACTAAACACACACCGCACATCATCTCCATGATGCTAGGCTACCCTCTGAACCCTGAGGTCAAGAGACTAAATTAGTCTAATGACTGACACAGTCCCACTACCCTAACACATAGACACAGACACATAGATCCTAAAGTTCCCATAGTGTGA
>JAOPJL010000088.1:8629939-8641099 GCA_027123545.1 Trisopterus esmarkii | reverse complement strand
AAAGGCAGGAAGCGAGAGGTCAGGAGGAGAGGCACGGCCTACTTTTATCCCCCCGGCATAACCAATAATTGGCAAATGAGCCAGAGAGGGCGTGGTGAAACCGAAGTTTGGTTTAAACAGCAGTGGTGCCTCATACCACTACACTACCATCGATCACGTAGTTTAAGGCTCGTCGTCGAATTGTCCAGCCTGTTTTTTGTCAGTTTCATTGGGAAACTCTCCATTGATGAGAAACTCCCTCAATTCCTCAAACATTTGCTTCTCCATAATATATCTACAAATAATGCGCTCTTGAAACTGCTGCTCAAAAAGTGTAGCTCTCATTAATTTTCTGATAACGGTTGTCAATCTGTTTATGTTAAGGAATTCAAATTGTAACCAATCAGACAAATCCAATGTCATAGGTACTGCTTGTGGACTCTGTGATGATCTCAGATCCCCACATTTACAGTGGGGTCGCAGAATTCGATGGTCCGCTGTCATGGATTAGTGATCCATCATGGATTGCGACCTGCTGCTTGTGGGCTCTGTGATGATCGCAGACATGAATAATTGTGTGCACATACAGATATGAGGAGACAAATGACCTGAAAACATTTGGTTGGGGTTTGCCTCATTTTCCCCGCATTTACAGTGGGGTCGCAGAATTCGACTGTCCGCTGTCATGGATTGTGACCCATCGTGGATTGCCACCTGCTGCTTGTGGACTCTGTGATGATCGCAGACATGAATAATTGTGGCATTAGTTCATATTTATTTCATAAACAGCAGTAAAAAATAATAACGGTGGTCATGAAATAAAAACGGTGGGCATTATAACAAAAACATAAATAAATAATTGCACACCGTATTAAATGTGCTTAATAAATACATTTGATTTCATTAGCATTTCACAGACCCATAGTATGGATAGGGCGTTTAGTACGGTCCATCACCGTTGCTTCTTTCCCCATAAGACGCTACAGTCAGTAAGACGCTATCAAGAAAGAAAGCTTTGCCCGGTGTCACAAAACGAATGTACCAATTCAGAGTGATCGATGAGGATACCCTTTAAGCTCGTGCATGTTTCCGCACGTAAACGACTTCATGCCTGTCTAAGCTTCAAACTCGTGCATGCTTCAGAAAATGTGAAACAGCGCCCCCTGGGGTCACATATTTCGGTGGGTCGCAGAATTCGGTGTAACACCGGCGTTCCGCACAAACAGAACACGCACTGCGCGTAGGGCAGTGCCTGGGGGGGGCCCCAAAATTAAGTTTGATAATTATATTGCAATTTTCAAAATATATAAATAAATTACAGACAGGTCCACTGCTATTTTGCATCGGAGGCGGAGCACCCTATATTAGTGCAGTCCCCCCCCCCCCCAATTCTGCTCTTCTTTGTGTCTCTTTAATGATCATAAAAGCATGCAGGGAATTGATGGAGGGTCAGTTGACAGGAAGGGAGGAAGCATGTCAGGAACCAGAAGAAAGTCAGGGCAGCAGCACAAAAGTGGATGCCAGTACCCAGACTGATCTTGTTGAATGTGGAAGTGAGGGTAGACACATCGTCCTTGTGAGCAAAGGCACAATAACTGACAACATCCAACATGCAGGGTGTCTTTAGTGACCACTCCTACTGCACATTGTTTGATGACACAAGTCTGGAGAACATCTCTGTAAATGCAGCAGTTTTTTGAGTTTATTTTGAAATACGTGCTTTTATTTTGAAACGAGTAAAGAACAGGAAGTAGCACTGGTTAGCTCCGAGAGCTTCACTCCGAGACAGAGGAGCCCCTGTAGCGGTGATGTTACCTGTTAGTTTGTTTTCCTTTTTTATCACTCCATGCTTCGTGGTGTTTGCTGCAACTGTGTGAATGTGATGTTATGAGAAGTGTAAGCTGAAGAATCATATTTTTTGACCGGAAAAGACTGCCACTGGGAATGATTCTGCCGTTGATTGAGGAGCAGGCCAAAGTGGTCCGTTTTACTCTGAGTATTATTTATCGTTACTAGCTACAATGCTAAGCAATGCTATTTCTGTAATGATTACAATAGTAATGTCTTTATTTTGTTTATGTGAACACTCAGTTCCACGGTGTAGAGGTGTAGATGTCTGTGTGGCGTCGATAAACATCAGTAACAAGGACCGGAGTCTCGCATCCTATCGGCATATACTTAGTTACTAAAAGATTTACTTACTTACTTACTACTTACTTTATTTACTTACCTACTTACTAAACATAGAGTCCGAACGATTGAGTCCTAACGTTAGTGTTCTTTTCTATTATTTAGTTGTTTGGTTTGTTATATGACAATTTTGTGATTTACTTACTTATTTAAAGATTTACTTACTTACTTACTACTTACTTTATTTACATACCTACTTACTTACCATAGAGTCGGAACGATAGAGTCCTAACGATAGAGTTTTCTTTTCTATTATTTAGCTGTTTAGTTTTGTTGATGGAGTGTTTTCTTTTCTATTATTCAGTACTGTTTATTTTTGTTGTATGACAATGTGGTAAAACGCTTTGAGTCTGCCTTGTGCATGAAAAGTGCTATATAAATAAAGATTTACTTACTTACTTACTTACCCAGACACTGAGGACACCCTGCCACTTGACGTGGTTGATGTATGCGTCATGCCCCAAACTTGAACATTACTGGATCTCCATCTTTAAAATTCTCTCAGAAATTGTAGGAATCACTTTGGAACCATGCCCTCTTGTAGCCATATTTGGTGTTTTACCCACCCCACACGTTCTAAGCTAGACCCATGCAAATGTTGTGGCATTCACGCCTACTGGCTAGGCGTAGAATTCTATTTAACTGGAAATCACCACAGCCCCCTCTTGTATCTGTCTGGTTGAAAGACCTCATGTTTTTCACAAGTAGATTTTTCAAGCGCTGGCATCGTTTTATACAACATTCCCATGATTTGGTTTTCTATTCTCCTTCTACACTGGCCTAGTATTTATAGGACATATATCTATTCCTTTCAATTGTAACTGTTAACTCTGTAGCTGTAACTGTAGCTGTTAGACAGCTAACCACCAATGCTCTGTCCACCATGTTTTTTTTTTGTATGTGTTTTCGGTTCATCATTACTGTGCTTTGTGATGATTTGTGTGTCTGTGATGTGTTTGTATGCCTGTTTTGTCAAGGGAGGGGGACTGGGTGGGTGTGTGGGAGGGGGTGGGGTGGTGGGAGTTTGTGCTCTTTGACTCTCGAATGAATATTTGTACTGTACAATTTTATATCTGTGCCAGTTGGTGAATTAGTAATCATGGCCTCGCCCACCTTGGCTTGCGACGGCCCACAGGAAGACTGTATTGATTGCGGCCAGGTGACACAGAGCCCAGCTCATCAGGTAGGAGGTCACAGCAAGGTGCTTGTATTGTGGACCAAGTTGGTGCCTGTGCTGTTTGTGGCGATGACAAATCAATGTTGCAGCTCTTGGCGAAGAAAGAAAAGTTGAGGAAGAAATGGTTGGATTGGACATTACCACTATTATGCCTCCGCGTGCCCCACCGCCGCCAGGGCACAGTGGGAGTCTGGGAGCCCCAGCGGCGGTGCCCCAAGACAGCTCTTCTTTCTGTATTCAATGAACCAGAAACCCCAAAGGTACCAAGTGGTTCTCTTTCTCTCTCCTTCTCCCTCTCTGTCTCTCTCGTTTTCACTCTGTCTCTCTCGTTTTCACTCTGTCTCTCTCGTTTTCACTCTCTGTCTCTCTCGTTTTCACTCTCTGTCTCTCTCGCTCTCGTTCTCCCTCTCTCTGTGTGTCTCTAGTTCTCACTCTGTAGCTGCTTTCACATATGGACGTACATCCGTCTATTCTACGCATGTGCTGTATATGTGAATGACAAAATCCTGACGTTGGACCTCCTCAAAAAATACTCCCCCCGAGGTAGTATTTTCTCTGTAGGACATGCTAATTACCTTATATGTGAATGAGCAGTAGGATGTCGGCAATTCACACCAGTTGAGTGGGCGTGTTGATGACGCTTCGGTCTACGTTTACATGTCATTAAGTGGCACCCGCACCCTAATCGATAATCAGCCTATTGCCTTTTATTCCCTGAATGGTTTAACAAATATTTTAATGTGTCACTGCTTTTCAGAGTCATTCGTGGTGAACGCTACATGATAGGTCTTATCGTAACCCTCAAAGTACACATCATACAATCAATTACAATACATGAGTTCACAGCTGCACGCGTATATGGAATGTTTTTTCATTATTATGTTACACCTTTCCTGCTGTCGGCTCACAAACCGTAGTCGAGGAGCACGGGAGGAACATTACCTCTAGGGTCGATGTTCTCTCGGGGGTAATGGCAGTGGGTATGCTTATAGGTTTGAATACGGTCTAAATAATGCGGACTCGTTCATTACTTCACTAAACTGACACACGCTACCGCTCGCTCTCCTCGCTCGTCCACTTACTCACACACACTGCCATTCTTGCCCACAGACATGCGCTGACTCTCGTAACTATATGTTACGAGACTATATGTCTAACTCATGCTCCAATCTATATGGAGCATGAGTTAGACAATCTATATGTCTAACTCATGCTCCAATCTTTCATCGATCGATGTGGATGTTGTGGATGCAACGGAATGCATCGCTGCAGCTACATTTAAGATGATCGCGATGAGTTCTGCCCTTTTTGCCTCCGCACTGTCTGCGGTCAAACCAAAACAAACCCGATCCCGCCTCTTGCGAACCTCGACCCTACGTCATATCCCGCCCCTTACAAGCCCGCCCCCTTCAGCAGCTGGAGATTCTACTGATGACTGAGCGACACCGATCTCCGCCTATCGGGCATCAAATGTGAATAAGTGTGAATGACCCTCACGGTCAATCCTCCTGCTCCACAATGCAGAGAAAAGACGGAGGTCATATGTGAAAACAGCTATTAAGTCATGGGAACTCTGTTCTTCTTTCTATGCTTGTCAATGAAAGCCTTTTGTTCATCGGCTGGAGGGTTGATTTTCTTACGTCCGTCACCTACAGGGTTCAAGAGCTCCTTCCCGTTAAAGGCTACAGCGTCCCTGGCTGCAGCCCCCCCCTCCTCTGTCGTGCCCCCCCTTCCTCCTCCGGGCCTGGCCAGTGGCCCCAGCAAGTCCCCACCTCCGGGCTTCACCGGCATCCCCCTCAACAGCAACGTGGTTGAGCCAGCCCCCCCGCCTCCCCATCGGTAAGACCCAGACCACTCTAAATAGAAATCACTAAATAGTGATTGATGCATAATTGAGTAAAAATAAATATGTATCGCTCTCTCGCTCTCTCTCTCACTCTCTCAAAAAACCCTTGTGTTTCCCAGGCCGGCCCAGCTGCTTGACAGCTACATGGTACCGGAGAACTTCCAGCAGAGGAACCTGGAGCTGATCCAGTCCATCAGGAACTACCTCCACAACGACGAGTCCCACTTCAACCAGTTCAAAAATTTCTCGGGACAGTTCCGACAGGTACGGGGTGGTCGTATTGTTATACCATACATGTTTGTACACGTTTAGACGTTGAGAGGGTTTTGAGGAATTAAAGCAGTATTAGAAAATTGGGACTGCACCCTAAAAATCCACCTGTCTAAACGTCATTCAGAGTCGCCTCAAATTCTCTGTCGAACAATCGCCATTTTTTTTGTATCTGCATTATAATAACTGAATACAACAGGATATAGAGGGTAAATATAAAGGAATTCCATTATTTATTAATCGTGGAAAAGAGAAAATGATTACAGGAGATCTCATGCTTGACGATGAGATGATGCCTTATTTCATGTGCGAAGAGAGCAGGGTTTCCCTTAAGTCCTCTTTAGGTGAGGCGCTGCTAAATGACCGACCATACAAACTAACATGTCAGCATTTGACAAATAATATAGGTTGCAATTAGTAATATATTTGTGTATAGAAGGGGTGTAAACTTGGGGTGAAATTCACAGTTTTTACCTCAAATAGCATCATCGTGAATTTACCTGTTGCTAAGCTCCGCCCTTAGAACGCAGATGAACCAATGACATTCCAGCCGCAACTATACTCGGACATCAGCTCGGATAACTCCATCGAAAACAACAGGGAGGAGGCATAATGTAACAATTTAATGGTGGATTTATGTTTGTGTAAAAAAATATAAACCTGGTCAAACGTTGTGCTCGGGGAACATGTAACAACGACAGTCGGTATCCCGAGAGGCTGCAGAATGGGGTGTATTTCATCCCTTTTCCCAAGCCACGAGAGAAATAGTGTGTAATGTGAATCAGACGGCAGGTCAGAATACCAACTGAATTTAAGCTTGTTACTAGAGCTGGGGGTAAACGATTATTCATCAAATGATTAATCGGGCGATTATTTTATCGATTAGTCGACTAATCTAACGGCTAATAAAAACGATTAATAAAAACCATAATGCATCTTAATCTTAATAATATACTTTATTTAACAACAGTTTTGCGTCGCTACAGCTCTACTTGTTACCTTCTGTATGTACTTTAAAGTTTTGAATATACCACGCCATAGCGTAATGTAGTCCCTTTCGATTGATCCTGGAAGAAATTAAATCCTTTTTTCGCCCAAAAGTACTCCAAAATCTGCTTTGCTCAGCTGACATTTTTCCATATGTTTTTGTTATCGAGTATGGTTTGTTTGTCCAAGTTTGTCATGGTAACGACGGGAGGTGTGACTTAGCGACAGGTCAATTGTATATATTTTACAGAGGGGGGGGTCAATCCAGCACACATCTAGGTGGACACGCCCACTTTCTGACCCTTATGATGTCATAAGGGTCAGATCTCCAAAACGGCTTGTAACGGCTAATCACAGCCCACCTGGTGGCATGTCATGGCTCCTTTAATTTAGCACATGCAGTTAGCACAATATAATTTAGCTTTCAGGCTGCTCACAATTTCTTCACAATTTCTGGCAACGCAAAATAATTACCAAAACTTGCTCTGTTCAGCTCCATTTCCAACTATCAAATCTTGCCCACAGCAGCAGCTAAAACCTTGATTTGGTGATGATAATACACACGATTTAAAACAATATTTATTGATTTAATAACGATGATTGGGAATTTGAGTCGACCGAGAACGATGATTCGGCTATTGAAATTCCAGCATTTCCACTTAACCACTAAACCTTTATTTGTGGGGAAACCCTGAAACAGAAGTACATCTATCTGGTCAAGCCACCATCCTGACCCCCCTCCCCCCACCACTCTCTGCTCCCTGCAGGGTGTGATGTCTGCGGCTCAGTACTACCGCAGCTGCAAGGAGCTGCTGGGGGACAACTTCCAGCGCATCTTCAACGAGCTGCTGGTGCTGCTGCCAGACACGTCCAGACAGCAGGAGCTGTTGGCCGCGCACGGGGACTCCAGGGCTCTGGAGAAGCAGTCCACAGGAGGAGGCGTAGGTAAGAAGAACAAGAGCAAGCGCAACGCCTGGCAGACGCCACCGACCACCAACGGCGACGCGGCCATGCTGGCCGAGCTGGACTGCCGGGTGTGCCCCACCTGCAGACAGGTGCTGGCGCCCAAGGACTTCAACTCCCACAAGACCTTGCACCTGGGCGAGAGCGAGGACTTCCCCTCTCTGCAGTCCATCAGCCGCATCATCAGCTAGCACCCTCTTCCCATCTCCCGTGGCGCCCTCCCATCCTTTCCTATGGCACCGACCCCAACCTTCTCCCATACCTCCACCCCTCCAACAGCAGGCTTGCGGAGCGTGGAGAAAGAGCTTGAGTCGGGGGTGACGACGGTTGAAGGCAGGATCTGTTTTAGGTCTGTGCCCGGACTGACGGGACCTATGGATGGAAGGGTGGCCCGATCTCTGACATGAAACAACACCCATCTTTTGCAATTGAGACGCTTCACGGACACATCTTTTAGATGGCAACACTTGCTCAGCACTCAGAGAAACAACACACGCCTATACAAAGGCTTACTTGAAGAGTTCACTAGAATGCTCCTACAATTTCATCCCTATTAAATGCTTTAACTCAGTTTGCCCCCCACCCTTGCCTTTCTTACCACACCTGTTTTCTACAGCTAAAAAAAAAGCAGGGTAAGCAAATGATAACGGTAGTTGCAGAACGGAAGTAGCAGTTTGAAGCGACAAAGAACGTGTAACTTTGTAACTTGTGTGGGCAACATTAAAGGGGATGGTCCAAGAGAAGTAGCTTATTCCTTGGTATATTCTCCAGTTTGGGGCACAGGGACACCACTGTTTGAGGTTCTCTCATTCCCTAGTCCCAAGCATAACCCCCATCTCCCTCCCGGTTGGTTAATTGATATCAGATATTAGATTGGTTTTCCCGCTTTCACGGTTTTGTTCACCTGAGCCTACGGTTTGCTGATTTTATTTTTGCTCAGGCTTCCAATTAGAAACCCGGGGAAGGGAGGGGGAGGGGGAGTCAATAAATGTTCTCCCCTAAACCAATTAAAAGCATTTTCCCGCCAGCTCTCCTCTGCATGTCTCCGCCTGTTGTATTCTCACTGGCCTCCTCAGGTGTCCGTCACTCACTCTACATATTGTCTGTACAGGAAGTTAGGAAATAATACTTGTATGCAAAAACTAATTCCTCGTGCATTTTCAGCGATTTTCTATGACCAATGAATGGGATGGGTTCTGATTATTTAACTAACTTCCCAAACATCATTATGTGGGATGTAGATTTCTTTTTTTTTCTATGAACAATAAATTAAAACTTGCCGAGATCGCTTTCAACACTGACCTTGTACTCTTTTCTAATTTATCCTATAATGATTTTGTTCAAAGTAAAATAAAGTGATTTTATTATTACTATAATAAAACAGTATTTTACTTTGAAATATTCATGTGAAATCATGTGAATTTCTGGTGAATCCACAGCTTTCACCTTTTTAGGAATAATACCAGTAGGAATACGGGAATGTGAGGTGCCTTTGCGATTGTTGTTTTTCTACATTTTATTCCTCCGTACATTAACCCTAACAATAACCAAAATCCTTAGTTGGATTGGAACAAGACATCAAATAGCCAACTTTTCTTTTGATAGATTTTTTTTATTTTGACTGTATTGAGGTGACAGGCGCCAGTCCAAAGACATTCAGGTGACCCCACAGTAACATCTCTGTTCACAGCTTCTATACATTAAGGAAGTCAAACACCTTTTCAGAGAGATGAAAAACAAAAAATCATTCAAAATAAATATTTATATTTGACACAGCACAATTTTTAAACGGGTTGCGAACACACCACCAAAATCAACATTTATCAGTTGTCGATGTGCCACAGTTCCACGCTGGTTAGTTGTCTTCATCCCCAAGACAATAAACCTGTGTATTTGGGCTTTATGGGCACACTGAACTTTTCAAATCGAACTGAACTGCACCAGCAGCGTCCTCATCAAGAAAAGGCGTTGATTTCCCAGCACACCTTCAACATTGCCCCAACAAGTATCTACACCGTTAGCATTACTAGTACATGACAGACCACATCCCTGGACAGCGTCACACACACACACACACACACACACACACACACACACACACACACACGCGCGCGCGCACACATACACGCACACAATCCATTATGTTCAATAACGTACTGAGTTTTTATTGTTTTTGTGTTGTTTTTTTTTACAATCAAACCAATACCACAGTAGTGTACATGGGCCTAGGACCAGGGCACAAAACACAGAATGCTTTCTATTACTCATATTCATATTATCATTATTATTTTTCTTGAATCTAACACACAGACTAAATAAGAGCGCGAACCACGGAGTACAGTAATGACGACTGGTTCAACCAGCACAACCCGACACCACCATAAGAGTCCCGGCTAAACAGAAGCCCAATGCAGGGTAACTAGGCCTACTTGATGACCCCCTGCTGTATTGTACCCCAGATCTGGACAACACTGCGACCTCAAACCTGAATCTCACAATTAGATGCCGTCCTAATGTAACCCCTGCAGATTCAGTTATAGGTGCCATCTGGATCTGGATTATGTCGACATTCTCTCATGCTTTGGGTAGCATTTAAGATGCCTGATCTGGTTGGTTTAAAGTCCACTGGTTGAGATATGTAGACACGGCAGACTCGAATGAACATTGAGGCCAAGCTGGACACCATTGGTATAGCGATGAAGTCATTTACACACTATAATCACTCTAAATAAAACCACCGAGGGCAGGATTTCACCCAAATGGTGATGGGTTATAGACTTTCGAGGCAGCTGGACACGGAATCAAGACCACGGGAGAATCCATGTCGCCAGAATTCAAGTCGTCCTCATGTTCAACCACTCGTGTTCGGCCACAAGCGCATAGCTTGGGGCTGAACACGAATGTTCCGGACCAATGCCCTACGAGGAACTAGGTGAGTTATAGATGGTGATAAACAGATGGTTCATCCAAGTATTTTTTGAAAGTTCCTTTCTTTTTCTAATGTTTCCAAAGACAACCTCCCAGGTTCCGTTTCACTACCAGGCAGGTAGTAAGATGGGTAAGGCAAAAAAAAAAAAAAAAAACGTTAAGGATAGGGCAAAGCTGGTAACCATACATTTCAAATTGTATAATTGCCTACACAGTTATAATAATAATAATGCATAAAATGGTTTAAAAAAATGGTAGAAAATATAATGAAACCTAATGAATAGAAACACTGGAGTCAACTAAATAATTATAGGCTATATAATTGTTCAACATGTAACGAGTGCAATACGATAATTACATGCATTAGCGTATTCAAGATTAGGGCGTCATCACCGTCGGCTGGTACCCCTTCCTGCAATACACTTTCTCACCAACAGGAGCCAATGTTTACTAGGGAATCGGATAGAAGAGCATAGCGTACGGTTTTAATTGATAATGTGTTTTATGTAAAGGAAAAATCTTCAATATGTCTAAGTCACTCTGTTTTAAAAAGTCACACCAGTTAACTTATAGCTCTTCAATAAAAAAAAACAGCAGTGGCTAGATGTATGTTTAGGAAAACCTGTTCCAAAAAATAACCCATTACACTCCTTATTATACTTAGGCCTACATCTTTCTTGAAATAATCATTTTAAAGCACTTTGAAATTTACACAAACATGCTGACTTTCATACCTTCATAGGACACACACACACACGCACACACACATACACACACACACACACACACACACACACACACACACACACACACACACACA
>JAOPJL010000088.1:8607843-8618037 GCA_027123545.1 Trisopterus esmarkii | reverse complement strand
GGGTGTGGAGTTGATATAGAGGTGCCTACGGGACCCGGGATGTACAAAATAGCTTTAAAAAAGCGCTTTTCACGCGCACCGACGCTCGGGAATAGAACATTGGCGTGAAGCTTAGCGGGGCGGCACACCGGCACGCGTCAAGGCGCCACCGGTGTGGGCTAGTCCGTCGGAAATAATGGGAGTGTTTGTTTTGGCGCTGCGCTGGCGGCGTGCGTTGGGCTTTCTACTCCCTAGCGTCGGCACACGTGAAAAGCACTTTTTTAAAGCTATTTTGTACATCCCGGGTTCCGTAGGCACCTCTATATCAACACCACACCCCTTGGTTTCGCCCTCTTTTGTTTATCCGAAATCATAATTAACCATGGATGAGGAGAGACTGGTCAATAGTGTAGTCACCTTTTAAGGCTAATTGTTATTGTGTGTATTTATTGTATTGAGCTACAGCATGGCTACATTTCCATTGGGATCAATAAAATATCTATATCTATAGCCTTTAACATAGGCACATGTTATTATTTTTAAGTTCAACAGAACAAACAATTCTGGAACTTTCTCCACCTCAATGACCAGTCTCTCCGGTTAATTATGATTTTGGATAAATGAGAGAGGGCAAAACCAAAGGGTGTGGAGTTGATATAGAGGTGCCTACGGGACCTTAGAGGGCAAAACCAAGGGGTGTGGAGTTGATTTAGAGGTGTCTACGGGACCTTATCATAGTAAGCACATACATAAGACCATGGCATAAAGCCCATATATGTAGTCAGATCTAAAATAAATGTAAAATAAATAAACTTCAATATGAATCTCTACCATGGAGTTTCGTCACTTGTTCTGGTTGGCCGAAAGGTGACTTCCTGTTTATATGCTGCAGCACGAGTGGTGTGCGGTGTTTGGTACTTGGTGCTAATACTCTGGCAATGAGTGTCTGCGCTGTCTGCGGATGCAGTTTATGCAGGGGCAGCCAACTTATTGTGATCTACTGTCCAAGCTTAGTTTGCAGACAGATTCAGTGACTTTGAGAGACTTAGGCCCTGTATGACATTTGTTGCAAAACCCCTTCATTACGGTAGACATAGGTGAGATTTCAGGACAGATGGCCGAATTATTCTGTGTCAATCCTGTGGAGATACCAATTTTAGACATCAGCGAAAATCTTTTTTCGCTGAGCATTTCTGGAACCTAGTAGAGCCAGAAAAATATGAGATTGTTCCCCAAGCAGCAGCTCCGAAAATGTCTGCTTTGTTTGGGTCAACATACCCTGTGTAGTAGCTTTTTCTTACATGAATGTCATGCAATCTAAGCTCAGAACACAATTGACGGATGAACATTTAAATGACTCCATAAGAGTGAATCTGAGTGGATACACTCCAGCATACACCTCTCTTGTTAACTCCATGCAGTGCCAGTCGTCTCACTGACTATAGAAAAGACTGAATCAGTACGTTTACATGACACTCAAGAAAGTCCAATTATTGGCTTAGTTCGACTATGATTGGATTATTAAGATGCATGTACGGTATACACCTTAGTCGATCTAAAATCGAATCAAATTGGGTTACTCATAAATTGGATAGAATTGTTACACCTAGATAATTTGATTCATAGTCTAATTAAGCATGCATGTACGGAATGGGATTGGATTATGTGTTGAATTGCGTTCTGAGCATACTCGAGATCTTTTCCCGGGGCCGTGAGCCGGAAGTAGAAGGAGACGATAGTCGTGTTGTTGTCGCCGTCGGAAAACAAGAAAGGGCGATTTATTTAAAAAGGTGCTGCAGAAGATGGAGGAAGCAGGTGAATGTTGTTACCCCCTATAAGAAGTGTGTCCTAGCCAGGAGACGTGCATGGCATACATACATACACTCAGTATGTATGTACAGTAAAGGTGGAAGCACACAGACACTACGCTTCGATTTCACCCAAGGCTGAATTAAAAGTACATGTTTATCTAAATGTGGGTCATCAACAAGGTTTTAAAGTAGTAACTTCGGGCACATCTGTCAAAATAAATGTTTTTTCTCCCGACGTGTTTATGATCTTTATTCATGAATTGCGCTGCGGCGGGGAATGCCAAATACGGACGGGCGTCAGCTGTCAACTCACTTCGGGTCTGCGATTTATTTAAAAAGCTGGTGCAGAAGATGGAGGAAGCCGGTGTCGTGCCAATGTAGTTACCCCCTATAAGGAGTGTATCATTCAATATCAATGTATTCATTCATTGCGCCATGGCCGAACTGACGGGGTATTCTCTGATATTATGAATCTTACAGACTGCGACAAGTTCTCTGACTCTCGGGTCCACAACAAGTAAAGACTCGTAGTAGGGTTTATCTCGCCGAAGGGGAGAAATTAACTTTGGCTCTGACTCTCTGAAGTCCAGATTGAAACGAACATGGAGGAGAAAGCGATGTTACAGCAGACAGCTGTCAGGTCACTTCAGGTCAATCTAATTTCTCAGACGCGCCATTGTTCCGACCTCTCGTCGTATGCTGACTCCTCCAGCTGCTCTGCCGGCGGAGGAGTCTGCATATGACCGAGAGGTCTGAACAATGGAGCGTCTGAGAAATTATATGGACCCGAAGTGAAAACATCTTTCTTGAATGCCGCCTGAGTTTGTTTTTGCTGGTGGTGACGTAAAGAGGTCAACCGGTGGCTCTATTACCACTAGTTGAAATGGGTACAGCGCCACCAATCGCACCAGGGTATTACATGCTCCGGAGAATTTACTCGCCACCATGCAGAACTGGACAATTGCAGTTGTCCAATTGCGGAGCATAGTCGAGCTATGGCTTCAATCAAATTAAGCTGTGCATGTAAACGTACTGACTGGATCAAACCCAGAAACACTCAGATAGGACTGTTTTAAACTATTAATTCCTTTATAGTATCCTTTGTAGTAAGTATCCTACACAGGATGCACGACATGGATTCGAAACACCTGGGACATAAGGAACAAAGCCTTGAAGTAGAAAACCTTCCTAGACTATATCCTGCCTCTCATCATGATACTGTGTCTATAATGTATTGACATTATATTGTAGATACTGTAGTTGAATATGTGTTGTGGAGTGGGGTAGTACTGGGACCTCACCTGCCCCTGAGGTCCTGGGCACATTCATCACAGGGGAAGAACTTGGAGAAGAGGTTGATGAACTGTTTCATCTCCTGCTGCTGCGTTTGGGAGGGCCGTTCTGGGAAATATGCGGCCATGGTGTGGAGAAAAGACCAGGTGTTACGTCCTAACTCTCCCCTGTCCAACGGACACTGTGGATCCTCCTCTGCCCGGCTGCCTAGATTGGTCTCCTGGTCATGATAAATGTAGATAAATAGAGGTATATATATCGGATAACTACCAAAACATTACAAGGAATAGGTCGAATAGAATCATGCACACATGACAATACATTTGAACGATTTAGCTTTAGTCCGTAGTCCGAAGCATCATTATGTCATTTTCTGAACAACTTATTTACTGTTATTCATGTTTACTGCATGAGTTTATCGCACGCATAATTAAATACAATTTGAAAAGGACCATTGGGGTTAGTCAGCTCAGTTAGCTCCTTAATATGTGAGAGGGGAAAGAATCAACGAATAACTTGCGAAACCATAATGAACTCCGATCACCTGTGTTGAATTTGTTGACTGCTTATTCTGGACTTTCATCCACGATTTGAAGTCCGTACAAGTCCTGCATGGTTTCTTTTTAGTATCTCCGATTTGCTCCTGCCCTTTAGTAGATGTATCTGGTACTACAAACGGGAACCCTTCAAACCCAGAAGAACTGGACGATGACGCTGGTCTCGCTCCTGGGGACTCAGCCATGTTCGTCAAGTCAATTCGCCATGTTCGTCATTTCAAGGACGCAGAGCTTGTAATAATGATGCATTTTGGGCTAAGGATAAACATTACATTTATTATATTTTTATATTAAAATCAGTGATTATGTATGTTGCAAATGTCGCTATTTTCTGAATTTAAGAGAGTAGTTTTAATGAATTAATTCATAAAGATATATTTGGGTTTGTCGAGAATTGGTTTGCTCCGGAACTTGATGTGCAGGGCACTACTTCTTCCGGTGCGTGATGTCATACCCGTTTCTTCTTTCTGCATGCTGCCAAGTGTCAACGAAATCAAAGTGTAAATTTCCACATTTCTTGAATCATTTAAAGGGTGTATCATACTGTTTATTATTCTTAACTGCTACAGTAAAGCACCATATTCGTATTACATCCTGTAGAGTTTCTCAACTGCTATTGTTTGTAATTGTATTGCTCTCCAGCTAGCTAGCAAGTTTGCTAATAAATGACGTTACCAATGAGTTTTCTGACACGTTTACACATCTCTTACAATGTTTCTTCTTTATCAAAAGGGATTTTCATTACGGGTGTGATAGATCTGCCTTGTCACAATGGGCATTTTGGACAAAATCGCGGAGATCGAGAGAGAAATCTCTCGAACTCAGAAAAACAAAGGTAAGGCTCTCATCGGCCAGTCATGCAGTCCATTAGTAGTTGTTTTCTGAGCCTTAATGTTATAACTTCTGAGGACGCCCATATCAACTAAACGTTAAAGTAGGAATCCCATTTGTCATAATTTTTTAATATATTTTTTTATGTTTTGATTCTGACAAATACGAATAAAAACCACTATTATTAAAACCAACCAGGATGAATTAACTTTATTCCTTTTTTGCACTCAGCCACTGAGTACCATCTTGGCTTGCTGAAGGCCAAACTTGCGAAATACAGAGCTCAGCTTCTGGAGCCCTCCAAGACTGCGGGGGCCAAGGGAGAGGGCTTCGATGTCATGAAGTCTGGAGATGCCCGAGTGGCTCTTATCGGTTTCCCATCTGTTGGTAAGGTAGGTTCACAGAATTTACTGGGAAGGTGGACCCACACCATGTTGACTAAACGGGACTCCCGGAAAATCCTTGATTTTAAATTTAAAAACTACAAAAATAGTTATTCTCCATGCATTTTAGCTTGAGCAACACCAAAATGCATTGTGTTTCTGCAGAGGGTGCGTGACTGCTTAACTTGAGACGTGCACACAGTTTCTACATACATCTACGTACATACATACAAGATTGATATAACGCTTAGATAGGTCAGAGAGGTTAAGTAAGGTGACAGTTTTTCATTTTGACAAACAAATGTAAAAGATGCAAAGTTTTTGCTGTGTCAAAATGGCCATCCAACTTAGCTTTGAAACCAACTCTACAATGTGTGACAAACTTTTCTGAATGTACTTTTTCTGTTTCCTATAGTCCACCTTCCTCAGCTTGATGACGTCAACCGCCAGTGAGGCGGCTTCTTACGAGTTCACCACACTAACCTGTATTCCTGGTGTCATAGAGGTACGGCAACGCTCTTATTTTCACAACACTTTTTTTACACACCCATAATATTTTACCTTTATATTTTAGATTCTCATGTCCATTATCAGCTCAACATCCTTTTGAGTTTGGAGGCAAGCATTTTTATCCATTACTTTGAATAATGCTGATCTATTTTGTATGCTGATTATTTTCCAGTACAAAGGGGCCAACATTCAGCTGCTTGATTTACCAGGAATCATTGAGGGTGCTGCCCAAGGTAACGTCCATGTTCCTTTCACTTTTTCCTTTTCTCACATAATATCAAACCATTTTTTTGATCAATAATATTACATTATTGTTGACCCTGAATGGTGACTGCTGCAGTTATTATATATTCATTATTCTGATTCTGCTGGTAAATATCTTGTAGGCTGTCCATCCTAATGATTTGGAATTTTTAGATAAAAATGTCTAACTATAGTGTTTGATCAACCTTTGACCTTCCCAAGGTAAGGGTCGGGGTCGGCAGGTCATCGCCGTGGCCCGTACAGCCGACGTAGTCATCATGATGTTGGATGCCACCAAGGGAGGTGTCCAGAGGTAACCATGGGAACCTGAGTGTAGTGCTGTGAACCTCAACTGGTAGAGCACAATATTTAAAGGGACACTCTGCCAATTGAGGCACATTGAGGCTCCTGTTGGGGTGGTGGGAAAGGCTTCTCTGAGAATTTTGTTAAACCTTTCCAATATAACCGGTGTAAGTAGATGTCGTTTGCAATAGGTGGCACCAAGACACGTCTTGCATCGCTTTTCTACGTTGTTGGTCTCTATGTCTTCTCTAAATGCTGGGCTCTGCCGTGGAGGGAGGGCACTGCCTGTGAATGCAGGGCTCTGCCGCGGAGGCAGGGTGCAGCCTGTGAATGCAGGGTGTTGCCAGTGAATGACCAGCAAACTAAACAAGACAACAGGGTGACTTGAGAGGAGAGTTTACCAATCCATCCACAGTCCATGATGTATTCGCCAAATCAGCTCAGCAGTTAGTTTACATTTTGTGTTTTTTTATTTATTGAAAAAACAGCCTGTAGTCAAAATACTCTCCTTAACGACGATGTATCAAAGTGATCAGAATGTGTTTTTGTTGGCACCAAGTGTGAAGAAAACTTTTTCACACAGAAGTTTTATATTGGATGTTGCACAACATTCTTTAAAAACTCTTAAAGGTGACATATTATACCACCAGGTGTGGATACGCCCACTTGTGATGACAGAAGTGGCAGATTTTTGTAACTGCTAATCACATTCACAGCTGGTGGTATAATATGTCACCTTTAAGCATGACCCAAACGGGAGCCCTAATGTGTTTACTTGTTAGACTGCCCCTTAAACACTGCCATAGTTAGAGTTTTGATGCCAGCCCTGGCTAAGAATGTATGCACTGACATATTTGTAAGATGTTGTACAAATTTGTAAGATCTTGTAAGATTTGTAAGATCTTGGACAAAAGCATTGACCAAATTACCTTTATACATGTACAGGGTTCAACAATAATTTGATCCAGTATTTATTTAGTGTTTATATGTTCCAAATCTGAAAATCTAAGATGTGAGTGACAGCCAGTCCAAATTGTGTAGGGACCAGAATGCTTCAGATCAGCACTTATTTTTTAAAACTTGGAACTGGAATGTGTCTGTGTATGAATGTTGTTCAAACCGTGTATAAGGGGATACTGTATTTTTTGCCTGTGTGGTAAAGCATATTCATATTTATGTGGGAATCTTTTCATTTCCTCTTCAGAGAGCTTTTAGAAAAAGAGTTGGAGTCTGTTGGCATCAGACTAAACAGCAAGAAGCCAAATATTTACTTCAAGGTAAAGTAGAACTTTGTCTTACTTTGTTATAAATCTGTATCATTAAGGCTTATCGCAGTCCCTCATTACTACATGAATGATTACAAATCGAATCGCTGGTGTTAATAATGTTTACTATGGTTACTATTGTTGTTCTTGTCTCTGATCTGAATACTTAAATGCAGAATTCCTAATTCTATTTGCTCAATGTTGCTGTGTATGTTAGCACAACCATGCCGGGTCTCAACCTTGTTTTGTGTATGTTTTTCCCTTGTAGCCCAAGAAAGGTGGTGGCCTCTCTTACAACTCTACAGTCCCTCTCACCATGTGCTCAGAGAAGCTGGTTCAGCTCATCCTCCACGAGTACAGTATCCTTCCCTAAACCTGTTGCTGGTTTGATCCCCGGGCAAGACACTTGGCGGTTCCCTTGCATGATTGACGTTCCTGTCTTGTGTGTATTGCAGTAGCGCTGTCTGTGTCTCATCATTCTGTCGTACCATATTTTTTGTGCGCGTGCATCTGTCTGATCCGTCACCGATCGACCCTGGCAAGATGGCATTCATTTAAACTCCTTAACCTGGAATCCTCAAGAAATCTTCAACGCCGAGGTGCTCTTCCGTGAGGACAGCACGCCAGATGAGTTCATCGATGTCATCGTTGGGAACAGAGTTTACATGCCTTGCCTTTACGTAGGTCATTGGATGGGTGAAGATCTTTCCACTGACTGCGTTTGTGCGTGTAGCGTTGTCACTCTGCTTGAGTTGACTTTTTAGTTAATTTTTTCATGTTTTTGTTTTGTGTTTCCATGTAGGTTTATAACAAGGTGGATCAGATATCCATCGAGGAGGTGAACCGTCTAGCCCACGTGCCCAACAGTGTTGTCATCAGGTGTGTGTTTGTGTTAGGTATATGTTTGTGTTTGTGTGTTAAGTGTTATGTGTGAGGGATGATTGGGATAACCTGTATGTTGTAGAAAAGTGACTCTTGAGCGTGCTGTGCAAATCTTTATGCAGTTTATGCAAAATCAAATCTAAGACGGATACAGCCACCACAATCCAAAATTTGGAGTGAATATGGTCATTCAGGTCTGAATCAGATTGGTCAGAAAGGTGAGTGTTCTCTACTTGATCAAGTTGCGCTTTCACACAGTATTTAAATATACTTGTGTTTCTGTGTGCTTTCAGTTGTGGGATGAAACTAAACTTGGACTACCTTCTGGAGACGTTGTGGGAATACCTGGCACTCATCTGCATTTTTACCAAGAAGAGGGGAGGTGCGTACATACACACATGCTCACACTGAATGAGACTGAATCCCAGTAGGATGTGAAATGTGAGACTGCTTTCCTTTAGAGCGTCCGGATTTCGGAGATGCCATCATTATGAGAAGAGGAGCATCTGTAGAACATGTGGTGAGTTTGGCACACATACATTATAATGTACACACATACACACGCGTGCTTGTTTGTACGCACTCACTTTTACACACAGAAACACACACTCCTACTCAATTATACAAAGTGGAGATTGTGTAATTGCCTACAGAGAAACATGCAGACAACATAAATACATGGGGTTATCACTGTAGTTAATTTGTCATGTCATTTCCACCTCTCCCCCTTCTCTTCTCCTCACAGTGCCATCGGATCCACAGGACCTTAGCCAGCCAGTTTAAATACGCCTTGGTCTGGGTAAGTGCTTTTCATCTCTCCACCTTCAACTTCCAAAATGTTTTATTAATCCATTACTCTTGTATGTGTACTTTTGATGAATGTTCAATTTCGTAGTGCTGATCCTTGGTAAGAGGTTGGATGTTGACCGTTGTTGACTGTTTTCTTTCAGGGCACCAGCACCAAGTACAGCCCCCAGAGGGTGGGGCTAACACACATCATGGAACATGAAGACGTCATCCAGATAGTTAAAAAGTAAAAACCGATCCCTCTGATTTGACAGAGGAGAGACTGAATGGGAAGGGTCACGTTCACATGGGAGGAACTGAAATGCAAAAGAGAAAAACATTGTACAGTATACAGCGAATTATACAATGACATTAAAGCTGCCTTCTTTCATTCTGTTTTTATATATAAAATTATTAAACGGTAAATTTTTGTCTGGAATCTCCCAGATAACTCTGGCTCCCAAGAAACTGCATATTTTACCTTTTGATTAAGTCTGAGAAAGATGCGTTGAGACAAAAATATTAAACTCCAATACAAAAACATCATGTATTATGTTTATTATGTTTCCACATTTTTTGATACACTTGTAATATGTTATATGCCTAAACCTAAATAATGGTTACATTTTCTTAAGAATATTTCCAATGCTTTTCACTGAAACTCTTGGAGATTGCACCAACTTAAAAAGCATAACTAGGCTAAACATTTTGATACATCCTCACCTCGCCGTCTTTGCGGCAAAAAAATAAATAAAACCATATAGTTTCTAAATCATTTAGTTACTCCATTAGACACACAATATATGTGTAATATATTTTATTATTGGTATCCTCTACATCCAAATGAACTCGTTCTCCCCCATAGTCAACAGGTGTCTATCACCTTTGACCTCTAGTCAACTCCTCGCGGCCAAACTGTTCTATCCTTGGCAGCTTGTTCCGTTTTCTCTTCGAAAGCATCGAGGACCTACTGCCAAAGCTACCTCATTCATTAGCACACCGAGAGGCATAATGACGCCATTAAAAATTCACAACCATTCTTCCCTTTACACAATACAGCGAGAAGAGAGGGAGAGGTAGAGGTGGGATACGCTAGAGCGGAGTCGAGGCGACCAAGAACGTATGCCGCGCGTCAACGGTGTATTTTTTTTCGAACAAGGATGCCGTAGAAATGTCGCGTTGGCGCGGAACCTGGGTGGACAGATTTTGCTTCGGAATTACGTGATGAGAGGAAAGTGTGGGATAGTTAAAGGAAGACACAGAGGTAAGACCGCCCGCATGTGTGTGTGTGTGTGTGTGTGTGTGTGTGTGTGTGTGTGTGTGTGTGTGTGTGTGTGTGTGTGTGTGTGTG
>JAOPJL010000088.1:8475749-8491172 GCA_027123545.1 Trisopterus esmarkii | reverse complement strand
AAACTTATAAACTTTATATATATATATATATAAACCAAAATATAAGGGCTTAAATTTTAAAAATTAATTTTTTACCTATAAAAAACTGTTAATAAAAAAAAAAAAAAAAAAAAAAAACATGAATGCTTGCTTTTTTTTTTCACAGAAAACAGAATTCAGAGGAAGAAGCACAAATAGCTCCCCTTCAAACCATGTCATTTCAGGGCTAGCAACGTAGCAGATCTGTCGAGTAACTTCAACAGCCCTTCCCCTCAATAAAACAGGAAACAGCTGCAACATGCCGATGGAAGAAAGGGTTTTCTATCCATCACTAAGGAGTATCTTAGTATTTTGATATGAACCTGTAGCTAGGCAATACAAACATAACGTGTCTTGTAATATCATCTTAAAAACTATGCCAGAACACTTGAGGAAAACCACTTATGCAGACCTCATGTTTAGGTCCTGAAAGATAACATTCACGCTAAACTTCTCACCACCAAGGTTGAAAGTGGGAAAGTGTCATCTTTATGACGTACACGTTGCCACAGCAACAGAGCTGCTAACAAGTGTAACGCAAATCAAAACAAATGTTTGTGCAAACGGCTACATGTTATACAGGCTATGACAACCAGAGGGGACTAGAAGCATGACACAGCTAAGAGAGGGTAGAAACTCATGGTTACTCATGTAGGCTAGAAAGACCGGTTTTGACACGATTTTTCTTTGCAGACAACATTTCAGCGTTGCAAGCAATAATGAACATTAATAATAATAATAGCAAAGCCGCAGCCCATACTGTCCTCTTCGTGAGACAGAGGAATTCAAGTTTTTTTTCTTTATTTTCTGCCATGACTGCCTAGCAAACTAGAGCTAGCAAAAGCTTAAAGAAATCAGAGACATCATCGAAAAGCTAGCAACAGCTAACAGAAGATAGAGAGATTGCTAATAGCAGTTAGTTTACCAGCACTGATAGGTCATCCAGCTGAAAGATGTCATCTGGAACCCCCGAATTTTTCAAGTTGTTGGCTCTGGCGACCACTGCCTGCACACAGAGAACACCATGCAACCCTCCTTTAGTATAAGGTAAATCAGTTAAACAAGGATTTTAGCAGGCATTTCATTATTTTTCCAAAAAGTAACCATTGTTTGAATGACAATAATTAAAGACAAAAATACATAATTATAATAAAGTAAAACAAGGGAGGGATTCCGTCCCCTAATGCAAATGGAGACAATGTTGCCATGTTTTTGTGTGAGTGTGAGTGTTTGGGTTACCCTCAAATTGGGCAGGCTGGAGAGTTCTCCGTGTAATGTTGTCAGACTGTTGTGGCTCACAGACAGATGTTCCTAGAGAGAAAAAGTTATAGTTAAGTTAAGGGGAGCTGCAGAGACACAACCACCACATCTCCATACCCTCCATGGTTTTGCAATGCATGATTGAGGACTTTACACATCTGATGTAAAACACTAAATGCAATCTCCACACTAATTTGGATACATTTTAAAAAACGCTTTTTTATCTCCATTTGGGATTTTGTTCATACTACAGTGTTTGACTCATCAGAAGCGGTGATAATTTTTTTAATCTGAACTGGACCAACAACATGAAAGTAGTAGATCACACAAAATTATCACTTATTATTGTGACCATATAGATCCTAGGTAGATAGATAGATTGCATAAACAGAAACCCTGAGTGAAACAGGAAAAAGGCTGTTAATGTGAATGAATTGAAAATACTGTTGAGAGTCTGACACAGTATGACACACTATGTCACGTCGTTTACCCTTTTCGATGGGTAAACAAACTGTTGACTACATCGGGCAAACACATATCTTAGATAAAGCAAGAAAAGCTCATGGTACTGACTTTCACTAACGAAAGTTCCAACTCAATACCATGGCCTTTGGATTAGATCATCCTTTCAGGTGTGTGTGTGTGTGTCTGATTGCTGACAAAAACAGAAATGTGTGAAACACACTACAAGACCGCAAAATAAGGGAATGTGAACCACTGTATCTCTCACAGGGATTATTTGCTTGGTTTGTTGGGTGCTTAGCTGAACGGCTGAATATGTCTCTATATGAAATCAGATTTGTACCCATATAATCCAAACAAAACTCACTGAAGCACGTTTTACCTCAAGGGTAAAGCGTATAGCTTCAAACTATTGTTCTTGTAACCATGTACACTTTGTATTTTCCATTTTTTATAATATGTCATTTTGTTTACAGTTCCCTCTGCTTTGTGCCCACTTATCAGACTCTATCCCTCTGTGGGTTTACAGTGCCAGCTCTCATTTGCGCAGCCAAAATTATTTGTTCACAGTTCCGACAAAAAACTTTTGCCTAAGCAGGTTTTTATCTCAGGGATGCGTCCCTAATGGTTAATGAATTTATGAGTGACAGCTCAGTACCCAGGACATTGTTCAGTGCAGCACGTGCAAGTTCCGGTTTTCTCAACAGCACAGAAATACTGTTAAGGCCCGGACACACCAAACAACGTTATAGAACTAGCCGCGACGAGAGACTCGTCTGAGTGTCTTGGCCAAAAAGGTGCAATTCAACACAGCACAATGACTACAGCCAACCGCCAGCAAGCACGTACTTTCTGCACCTTTGTGAGAGGGAATAACTCTTCCTACCAGCAGGTGGAGTGTATATATATATATATATATATATACAAACATGAAACAAAGCTGGTCGGCCTACATCATATAAATTGTCAATTCATGTATATGTTCCTTTTCAAGGAAATGCCCTGTCATACCAAATAGCTGTCTTTTCCAGTGACTTGACCAGTGTCCACAATGGCCAGCAGAGCTAGGCTGCTTAAACGGCCTTGGTCCATTGTGTTAGGTGTAGGACTTGAGCCACTTTATACAGAAGCTCCTTTCTACACCTGCAGATGTAGCTCAAATTGTTGCCACTAATGAGAACAGTTTCTAAAGCTGAAGCATTGCACTGTCCAACTCCATGTCTTTAAGGAACACTAAGAAATCACACAGCTTTTTTTTTTCTTTTCTTTTTTTTTTCTTTTAGGGGAAGCTGAGCTTCCCTTGCAGTCTTAGAGAAATCACCCCTGCCTTGAAGCCAACAGGACTAGACTCTAGCAGTACACATTTGTCTCAATTTGATTGAAGCTCTAAGTTACTCTTATTTATATGATTATTGTCAGGTGTATGTTACTCTATTATGTCTGCTTTATGTTACTCTATTGTATTAAAATCGATTTGAAGTGTCCTGGGAGCTTAGCATTCATGTGAGAGGTCTCCTATTCAGAGAATGTTCACGGACAAAGTTTTTGCACTACACGTTATAGTGTAGAAGATTATGTTGTTCACAGAACTTAATGTGACATTTGAAGTGAGTTGAGTGGTCTAATTTTCCTAATTTTTGAATAATATGGGGGACATGAATCGCAATATATATCACAGAACAGATCCACAATACTTGTGGATTGCTGTATCGCAAAATCGCAATAATTGAGAATCGTAGTCCAAATATCGCAATACTATCATCTATATAGTGTTTACAGTCTACACTTACAAACATCATACAATTAGGTAGACACTTTTATCTAGATGGAAATTGCAGTACATGGGTTCCACGTTACTTTGGGTTTGACAAGTAATGACATGTCATTGTAATTTATGTTGCCAATATTCACCTCTGAGAAGAAGACTACATGACTTTCTAACATATCAATAGATAAACACTCCTGAGTCACGGCAACATGTAGAAGGTTGAACATCACCGATCCTTCTGACGTTACTTAAAATTATCGTCAATGGTATTCCCATTACATATTCTGTTACAATCATCAGTTGCACCAAATGAGAACGTTAAATAATAGGGGTGATCTCTGAACTGAAGTAAATGATAAACATATAGAAGAGGCCTTGAGAGGGCCAAAGAGAGACATATCAGCTCCATTTCTTACTTCCTTAGCGTGTCACCACCAGCATGTGTAGGATGACCAGTACAGACGGGCCATTACATTCCTTTCACCAAGGGTTAACAAAATCAAAGACACACACAGAACTACAACTCGCCGCATCTACTGCTATGATACAGGTCCTCTGGTTTGGAGAATGAGTGACTGCTGTCAGTGTCCGGCTATCGGCTGTATAAAACTACTCACCAGCTTCTGCAGAGAGGCCAGCTCCTCCGGGAGATAGCACAGTCCAGTGCGGTTCAGCTTTAGCCATCGCAGGCTGCTCATAGACTTGACATGTTCCGGGAAATAACCGCCCTGTGGGAGCAAAGAAGGGAAAGCAATAAGAGGTTGTTAGAAACTACTGCATAAGGGTCAACTAAGAACCCAGCACTCATGCTATTCTGTCGCTTGAATTCCTCCCTAGTCTATGCCAGCTGTCATTACTGCCAGACGAACTGCTTTTCCTATCACCAAGGCTGGCTGCCAAAAGTAGGCTAAAGTAGGTTATGATACATACTAGCCCACCGTTCTCCCCTAAACAGCTGTAATGACGTGATGATCTGATTGTGAATGGAACAAGACTACTCGTCTGGCCATGGTCTCATTAACTCTGCCATCGACAAACACAACTTGTTGTGAGAGTGTCAGCCAAGTAAAGCTTTGTCCACAGGTCCAGACTGTTATACCCAATGGGGAGACTGTGTCAAATCTAAGGCAACTTTCCTAACCAGAAATGGACCATTACAACCCACTATGATGACGTCAACAAGTGACCCAGTCCAGTTGGGCCATGTCATGTATGACAACTGGCTAACGCCCAAAGCTAGTGAGCTAAACTCTTAGCATGGGCTAGCGTCGGTGTAGTGCGCTACCTGCCACACTTGGCCACTAAGCAAACCATTCGATTTATAATAAGTAAATAGAGCCCGTTCCACTTACTTTGAAGTCGTTTCCACTGAGGTCCACTCCCCTTATGAAGGGGAGAACTCCGGTGGAAGCCATTTCTGGTGTGTAGGTTAGCTTGTCTATGTCGTACTGTCTCACTGGTCTATTTTGGTCTGCCACTGGTGGGATGGGCTGACGTCAAACGCACAACACTGCGCCTGCGCCAATGACGGAACCCAGACTTTCTTATTATATCTTTACAAATTGAAATTTCATTGATTCAAATGTCAATTTTTTTAACTGCCACTCCTTTAAATTACTATTAATTAATGTATGCAATAAACGATGACAGTTACCATTCCTATAGTTCCCATAATGGAGGTATAATAAGCTATAATAAGCATTTCCTTATTATAGGCTACTACATATATAACGTTAGGCCTAGTCTACTTAATATCTATGCAGGTACATTTTCTTTTTCATCATCCTTCAAAGCAGCAGTAACACAATATTATTTTTAATAATAATAATTATTATTTTCATTTTTATGCCCTTTTTATTGTTTGCATCCATTTCTTAAATTGTATTCGTGCACAAGTTCTTATTTTTTGTCTTATCCACTGGTTTGCATATCTTGCGTTTGCATTAATTGTGTTATATGAAAAAAAATATTAAAATGAATGAATTAATGAAATGTTCTTCTTATTCTTCTTATTTATTACGGCCATGGCGCATCACCGCCACATACTGGTCTAGTGCATGAACTGAATTCCTGGCCCTCAAACCTAATAACCCCCTGCATTAAAGAAATTCCACAAGAAACTATTTCCATTATGTTACCGATGTTGGATTCTATCCTTATCCTACCACTCTGTGTGTCAGCCATACCCCTCTAATATATGGGGTGCCGTTTTGTAGATTTAGCAAATAAACACCCCTCCAAACTGCACTGCAATTACACTTTTTCAATATTATTACAATTATATGTTAAATCTAAATCATAAATGTAAATATACATCCTAAATCTAAATAGATATTTTAGATTTAGGATAAGTTCAGCATACGTTTACAAACGGCACATTTACTTAGCATAAACAATGTATCCTTTTTTCCACAGTAGTCTCCACTGGAGGGCGCCAACTTTGTTGTGCAATGAAGGTGTGTCTAATAGCAGAGTAACAGATACCGCTGCTTAACCATTAAAAGGCCCTTATACTGCAGTGATATGTATGCCTAGAATGTTAATGGTTCATTCTAATGATAAATATCCACTCATTCCTAAATAATTTGTAAAAAAATTATCAGTGCTGGCTGTGGTTTCCAGGGTTTTGGTTTTGGACATTTCACTGGAGCCGGCCGGTAAGCTGCCGCTGCGGAAGCATCAGCTGTCTCGGTAGCAATTGTTCTCTCAAGCTTGCAGAAAATAGGATTACATAAATTCCACTATGGAAAATAATGCTACTAGGTTCAGTGTACAATTGTACATTTATGACTTGTCAAGAGGAATGGCACGAAATCTCAGCCCTATCATGCTCGGTAAGTGACTCATTTAGATCCTATACCTGGTCTTCTTTACGTTGGGCTGTAGGATGAGGATAAAGGATGGTGATTATGGGGTGATGCTAGGTGCTCCGACTAGTGTGCCGTGCAGACCTATGATGCTGGAGACGTTTGGATGGATTTGCAAACTGTAGTATATTAAGCTGAGAGAGCTGCAGAATGGATATGTTTATTATTCCCACCGGGTATTAATGGGTGGTGGTGGTCCAATAAGACTTGAACTAAACACAGATGCAATAAATAAATTTAAAAAAACGTGCTAATAACGCGCATTTTTGTCTTCACAGGGAAACAACTTGACGGCATTTGGTATGTATTCGAAGCCATCGCCGTTGATATTTCAATATCAATATTTGAATAACGACGCGCATTCAAATGTACTAGCGAATAAACTGGCAAAACATTGCCTTTTTGCAATATGTTTTGCGTTATACAAAAGCCATAGCGTACAAATGTGTTGTGTTGGCAGGCACACAGCCATAGTAGTTTATGGAGACGAGTTCTTCTTCGGAGGGGTGGGCATTTCGAGCTGTTCACCGGTAAGGCTTTCTCACAGTTTAAAGAGGTGGGCAATTCTATCAGTTCTGCTTAACACACAGGAAGTTAAATAGTATACTTTCTCAGTAGTCAAGGGTTAGTTGTTGTTGGTTGTTGTTTGTAAATTAATTGAATAACAATAATAAACCATGCGATGCACTATGCAAATTGTTGTGTTTTAATACAATTTGAGTGTGTGCATGTGTGTATGTGCCTGCCTGCGTGTGTGTGTGTGCGTGCGTGCGTGTGCGTGCGTGTGTCAGGGCGGAACGATGCTGGGGCCTCCAGATACAGTGGTGGAGCTTGGGGAGACTGAGGTGTCGGATGAGATCTTCATGGACTACCTTTCGTCCCTAGGAGAGAGCACATACAGGTCTCTCTTATCATCTCTCTCTTTCCTCCCTAGGAGAGAGGACCTACAGGTCTACCTCTCTCTGTCATCTCTCTCTTCTTCCTCCCTAGGAAAGAGCACATACAGGTGGACCTCTCTCTATCACCGCTTTCTCTGTCTCCCCTCTCTATCCCTAGGAGAGAGCACATAGAGATCTACCTCTCTCTATCACCTCTCTCTCCTCCTAGGAGATAGTATATACAGATCTACTTCTCTTTATCATCTCTCTTCTCGTAGGAGAGAGCACACATAGATCTAACTCCCTCTATCATCTCTCTCTCTCTCTCTCTCTCTCTCTCTCTCTCTCTCTCTCTCTCTCCATCTCTTTCTCTAAAGCAAACACACGTCACAAATATATTGCATTCATTTGACCTTCAAATGAATGCAGCATTAAATACAGCATTGAATCCAGTCATCCATTGAGATATTTAAGACTAAAATATGCTTGACACCATCAATGGGTTTCTGGGGAATGTCACTGGTCTGTCATTTATTTATACATGTCACATTATAGTCTGAGTCAGTGATATTAGGATGACACTGCAAACAAGCATTACCCTATGTTACATTTACAGCACATTTGAATCTGGGAATAGTGTTCATTCCATTATCAGAGTTTACCAGGAAGTAAATACTATAAAAGGAAGTATGATAAAAGGAAGTAATATACACCGTTTATTGTCCCCTGGCTGTCCACGCACCAACTATGTTTGTAAACTGCAAACCATTCTATGTCCACCATATTCACAAATGTAAATTTAGCCACAATCGCAACATTTTTTTCATTACAAAAAGTTTAAAGACTCAAGTTATGTTGAACAAATAAAAAATGCTCACTTTGTTTTTGGGGCCACAGAGGCGACCGATACCGACTGTTTGAACACAACTGCAACACGTTCACCAATGAGGTGGCCCAGTTCCTCACTGGCAACTCCATCCCAGCCTACATCACCGACCTGCCCTCCGAGGTCCTTGCCACGTGAGTCCCACGCCAGCACTGCTCTTATTTTTGGTCACTGCTGCTTCATTGTTTCTTTCAGTAGACTATGCAGGTTGTTTTTTAAGTAAGTGTCACGTATCTGATGTCAATTCTCCATGGCTCCATTAAATTGTTGTTTTTGAAAAATGTGTATTGTACCGCCCATCATATGTTGAAGATGTGACATTAGGATAACATTCTCTAAACCTGCCGAAAACCAGACAAACAGCTGGGCGTCATGCAGCGCAGAGTAGTGGAAATGACAACACACGAGATTACACTTCATTTTTTTTTTACTGATTACTCTCTCTTACTCGATATGTGTGCATGTGTGTGTCTCTCTCTGTCTCTCTCTCTGTAGGCCGTTTGGTCAGATACTTCGGCCAATCCTGGACTCTATCCATATAGCCCCCCCCGGAGGAAACGTGATCAATGGGGGCCGCAACAACTAAACCAAGCGCACCCAATCTTTTTAATGGGTGTTCTCCAGGTCACTCGCATCGTAGTCACCAACTGGAATTCAGGATTTTTATTTATCAATTTGAATGAATGACTCTTTTATTGAGCACATGTATACAAAATGTATTGGATGTCATTTGATCAATCCAGCTTCAGGATTGATTGATGGGTTGGTTATGGTCAAAAACATCCAACCACTTTTTCAAATTATTTGTCTTTACAGTGAAAAGGAGCATGGCATCTGCATAGTGTGAGATGGGTGTAGCCGAAAGCTAGTGATCTACCCTGCGGACTTTGAACACATGTGCAGTATTATTCTCATCTTATCACAAGCCTTTTATGACTGGACTGATCAATCAAACTCAACCTTTATCCACATGCTATTAACAATTCAAGAAAAAAAACAATTGCATTTACTTGGAAACCCCCCTAATGACTGCATTTATATTGTTTACTGATTTTTAATAATGAATGCAAAATGAGGGAGGTAAGATCTGGGTGGAAGTGGATTTTCAATAAGCCCATTCTCGGGTAGGGTACTTTTTGGTTTTATGTTCTATTTCTTTTTTACTTTGGTTTATATATTTTACCGAACTCTTTACCTTAGTTCCTGTATCATTTTGGTATATATTATATATCGCACAGTTGCCATGTACAGAATGTTGTCCTAACGTTACTGCATACTGATTTTGTTAGCTTGGAATTCAAGGCACAAGATTCTCCATGGAATTCTCATAATATGTGAATTCCAAATCTATTTGTATGGGCCGATTATAGATTAAATTCAACAATCATTCAACAATTCTAGAACCTAACCACTATCCTGAGCCCCAGACTATCTTTCATCATTGTAGACCATGTTATTGTTTTATATATTGACTGATTGACATTGTTATTGTTTAGGCCATCATAATATCAGCTGTTGCGATATCTCCATAACAGCTCAAACATTAACTTTTTTAAGGTAAAATTTTCCAAGAAGAGGGAGACAAAAAAGTATTGTGATTAGTTAACTAATTCTAATTGAAAACAACCAACTCCAAATTACTTTTTAAGATTAAATGGAGAAAGCGAGCTCTTCGTTTGTAGTTTTTCTTTTTTTACAAACCAACCAACCGACAAGCTTTGCCAACAGGTGACTACTGAAATGTATCAATGCACAATGCTCAAACAGTTTTTTAACCCTGTACTGTAACATTACCTTCTGCTTTATGTTATGCAATTCCTGTTCCTTGCTGCTACATAGGAGACATTTTAACAGATTTTCAGACTATATTCTATATGACATTTAGATAAGCATATGTTCAGTATGCTCTTTTACATCGTTTTGTTGTATGATTCATAAAATGTATGAAAATTGTTAATATTCATATATTCAAGACATATAAGTTATTATTTTGTAATGTATTAAAAAAATAAAAAGAATGTCTTAAATACATTGTTGCTCATATGTTTTGGATAAACTAGATAAATAGCTCTACTATCGTTACATGGAGATTTTCTGTATAACTTGTTCTTATTGAAAGGCGATGGAACAATATATAGATAACCAATATATTTAATTATTATTTAATTATGACGACATGAATGATAAAAAAAACTTTAATATGGCAACTCAATCGTACATGAACACATGTCAGGGCGTACCCAAGGTCAAGGGTCATCTTTGGTCTGTACTTATCTGCTTTTTCTCAATGATGACCTGCACACTACTTAATCATCAATTAATAATTTACATCTCTGGGGACAGCCAAGATCAACCACCTGTCAGGGCATTGTGTTTGAGCCAACTGCTGCATCTCAAAGGCAGACGTCCGAACAGTATTAGTATTAGACACATCATTTCATCGTACCAACCCTCTCCGCATGATTTTTTTTACAGTGTGTTGTGCTGGCTAATTAAGGGAAATGTACAGCGACTTAGTTGAACGTTACTGGTTTTTAATGACAGTAAGCTAGCGGCACTAGCTAAGACCAAAGCCAACAGTTGGTCACCAACTAATATTTGGCAAGGAGTGCTAATTAACAATGGTATGTGTCCAAAATGCCTGTAGACAGATGTTTCATGACAGAGCAATAGTCACCAGTTGTGGGGACAGTACAGTGGGAGAACTTTGTAATATTCCTGAGCTTTTAACTTAACTTATCACATCTCTGAGGCGGAGACAAGAACCACCAGACACCAGGGCATCTCTGAGGTCAGGGGTAGAGCAGAATGCCACATCATCCACAGAGGCGGACATCTGGACAGTCCCAGATGCTTTTCTCCGACAAACCAAATTCACATTAATAGAAACCTTCTAACACTTCTCTACTTTTACTCTATTTTGTTTGCATACAATGCTTGTTGTGCTGCCTCTTCAACTTAAGGGCACGGCACGTTGCTTTTTAGTTAATGATACTCCAAAACTCTGAAACTGATCTGCCTTGAAGTTCCATCGCTGACAATTGCGACTTATGAGATCACAACAGTGGTGGTGTGTAGGAGGGGGGGGTACAGTTGTAGCCACAAGAGATTTGTCCTGAAAGCTGTTTGTTTATCTGTTAATCACTGTGATTGTATGATGCTTTGATTATATGTTTATCAAATGTATGCTCTGATCAGTGTCATCAACGGAACATATGTATGTGTACGTTTCTCAACTGTGGCAAGCACATCTGCTGAAAGTCAGGCTGAGCTTATGGACCTGTATACCAGTTGCTGATCAAAGCTATTGCTCTTCCTAAATGTCTGGGTTACCCTTCTTGAGCATGCAAGCAAGCGATATGGTCTCTGTCCCTGAAGCCATTGGCTTTGAACTGTAAATAGCACTAATCTGCTTTACTTGCAGCACACTGTCATTGCACTGCATTTACATTTAAATTTAGGGCATTTAGAAGACGCTTTTATCCAAAGCGAATTACAATAAGTACATTTGTGAAACAATATATTGATGTCGGTACAGTAAAGATGTTCATAGAACCAAGTTCAAGTACTGATACATTTATTCCAACATACCATCTTGAACAAATGAACATATTCATTTTACCTTTGTGGTTCTTCAAAACAAAACCTTGTTCTTTGATATTTACTAGTGATGAGAAGAAGTAAGGAGCTCTTCAAATAAGAAAACAAGTGGGTTGTTTGAGTATGACCTCTCTAGAGAGTGAGGGTCAGAAGCTGTTGCTGACAAGCTGTGCGTATCCGAGCCCGTTTAGGGGCTGGGCCCAGCTTTTGCAATCATTGACTACTTCAATTCCACCAATGAAATTCTACACTAAATCTGTAATTGTAGCACATTTAACACCATGTAGTCATCCTCCTTTGTCATCTGCCTTCTAAGAAAGAACCTTTGTAGTTTCTAAATATGTATAATATATCAGGAAGTGTAAACTAATAGCATGACCCAACCTTCCAAACTGATTCGAAAAACAATATTGAATCCAATAAGAACCATTGATTCATTGCTGATATTTGTAAGCCTCTGCAACTGACAATGAACATCATGTCCTGCTGGGTAGCTTATAGATGGTGAAACCACCAGGTAGTACATGAAGTAGATGAGGATAGAGGATGTAGTTGTAACCAGGGCTCCATCCAGGCAGTCTTTGGGGACCAACTACTTCTCCAGGGAAACCAGGATGGATGTTGCCAACTGAAGGTTGGACCAAAGACACACATGGGTTGCAATGCAGAATTCATATATTGTTTCATACTGTCGGATCATACTGTGCTGCTGTGTAATTATTTGGAAGAATTTGCTTTATCAATGTTTGTACAAAAACAAACTTTAAAAAAACTTAATTTAGAAAACGTAACAAATGGAAATAATCTAAGTGATACGATAGTGACGACAGTGAACATTTATATAAATCGTATAATTGTCATATTAAACATCCTGTGAACCACAGTTATTCGACTCTTACCAAAACCATATTTCTGAGAATATCTCAGCTCCTAGACCTTAATGTAATAGAATAGAAATTTTAAGACTAAACACGCGGGTGTGACCCTCAAAATTGCAGAAATTTAATAAATGTTTTGTTTATAAGATACCTCTTGCTGGGCCTCAGTGATGGGGGCAGTTTTAAAAAGAAAGGCACGGTTCAATCGAAACAGCATCCAAAACTGCAAAGACAGAGAGCAGCCGAAATTCGTAGAGCAGAACATATAAGTCAGTTCAGCAACTGGAGTCCATCACTGAGCTTGTGACAGATTGAGATTGACAAGCATCTAAATAGTTTCTACGTTTTGAACAACATCACTGTGATTTACAAAGAAATATGAAAAATGCAACTGCAAAAAGTAAGAGATCTTTCTTTAATTAAATGTATGCTACATAGAGAATATTCCCAAGGAGGACGTTCTCTGTTAATTTCTGAACATGTCCAGCAGGGGGCGATGTCGCTCTTTCTCTTGCGACCGTGGAGACTCCTCAAAAATAGTACCAAATAACGGTGTCGTTTGACGGTGACGTGACCCCTTAATTATCTATTAAGCACAGCAGGTGTCCCAAAAACTTTTTCAATGGACCTGTAGGCCTATAGGCCTTCAGTCTAAGTTAATGAGGTGAAGCGACAAGACTGAATGTATATTATGAAAATAGCTATAGCTTTTGTGAGATTCCGTCATTTATAAAGTAGGCTACACATCAGTGGGATTTACATATTTCTCCTGTTGTTTTGTAGCAATATATCTTGGCAACACCAGGCTGCCTGCGTATTCATGGTCTTTAAGACCAGATAGTCTAATAGAATATACAGTCCTGCTAATTAACAGACACATCTTCTGCTGTGTTTCCATGTGACATTTAATTGTTATTTTTCAAATCCCACGTTTATGTCCGTTGGTCTGGTGGTGGGATTGGAAGTCCTGACATCCCATCTATGACAAATAACTATTTAATTGAAGCAGAATCAAAACCGAGACTCATGCATAAAGATATGGCAAGGTCACCCTTCCCCCTCCACAGCCAATGGCATTTAATGTCAACAAAAAGCATATGTGTGACATTAGAGGTGGAAAATGTGTGTGTGCACTTGTGTGAGTGTGTGTGTGTGTGTGTGTGTGTGTGTGTGTGTGTGTGTGTGTGTGTGTGTGTGTGTGCGCGTGTGTGAGTGTATTCCTGTGAGTGTGTGAGTGATACAACCAAAGCCTTGGACCCTCACACATATGGACGGAGAAGGATGTCTGCTACTACAGTGAAGTGTTTAAAAGCAATGGTTACATTAGCACCTCTCTCTAGGTCACTGACAGTTGTCTGTGGTTCTACGTTGCATTGTGCTGGCTGTATGCATAATGTCATCTGGCGATTCAGTCAAAGGAATCAAATTATACACGCCAAGTTTATCCCGAGTCAGTTTCACTGTGTGTGTGTGCGTGTGCGTGTGTGTGTCTGTGTGTGTGCGTGTGTGTGTGTGTGTTTGCTTGAGTGGCGCATATTCACATAATGAGTGCCTATTTTGGGAGACAGAGATCTGTCTGAACACCTCAGGTATCCCAACACAAGTCCCTGTGTTTTACTTGCTTTTTTAACAGGCCCCTGATACACCAACCAATGACGCAAAAGCTTGTCATATTGCCTACTTATAACTTAATGGCGTGTGGGTTGCTATGTGGCTCTGCGCGTGTGTTTGTGTGTGTGTGTGTGTGTGTGTGTGTGTGTGTGTGTGTGTGTGTGTGTGTGTGTGTGTGTGTATGGCGAATGAGGGAAAAGGTTCAAACCTTTCTCATGCATGCATTTTATCAACAATGTAAAATTAGAAACCTTCACTGACACAACTAGAAATGCACAAATTAAATAATTAGCCAAAGGAAGCATAGGAACATAACGTACAGGGATGCACCTTGTTGCATGCACTTTGCTTTATAATATTTGAAAGGAAATATGAAATATATATACTACTACTTCACAATTGAATGATGTTCTTTTGCACTCAGCTTTCGTGTTAATCTTTTATAGGACTCCTCTCTCACGTGTCAAAATGTTTGACCTTGTAAAGCTCTGTCACTCTTTCACCACCTCCTCTCTTTACTTTGATTTCCTGTCTTTGATCAATGATCATCCAGCTGCCTTTTAATAATGGAATTTCACTTTGATTTTATATATTTGTATCTTCTTAGTGCCTTCCGTTACATGAGAAAACCCATCAAGGCTCACTTTCTTAACGCTGACCTGACCAGGAAGTCAGAAGAAATCAATAAAATAGAAACAAAATATACAAATATATATTTTTTCACATTCTCACAATTGTGGATGTGGCAAAATCGGGTTAAATACAGAGAAACCTATCTCCACTTCCTCACCGTGCAGGAGGTCTGAAATCCTTACCATGGACGTCTAGAATCGAGGAAAAATCTAGTGGTTAGGGTGTTTGACTCCCAGGCAAAAGCTACTGGGTTCAATCCCCCATTTCTATAGCTATTCCTGTATGCCACCTCCCTGCTCCATGATGATCTGTATCTGAATCACTTGAAGAGTTACTTTGGATTAGATTAACCTCTAGTTCTTACTCAACATGTTAATCAACCAATGTATGCAAAATACCAATCTGGCATAATGCACAAATTCATGCATGCACATGAATTTGTGCATGCATACGCATGGCAAACTTACACACAGACACACACGCATGTGCAACACACACACACACACACACACACACACACACACACACACACACACACACACACACACACACACACACACAC
>JAOPJL010000088.1:8315619-8326741 GCA_027123545.1 Trisopterus esmarkii | reverse complement strand
CCTGAAGTTGACTTTTGCCCTGACCAGTCTATGGTCAGTGTAACAGTCAGCGCTGGGCATAACCCGGGTGTGCAGCATGTCAGCTATGTCCTGCTGTCGCACAAGGATGTAGTCCAGCATATGCCAGTGTTTGGAGCGTGGGTGTCTCCAAGTGGTCTTATACCTACACACACCTTATACCACACACACACACACACACACACAACCACACACACACAAACACATTCACCCTCACACTGATAAACACTCAGACACACGCTTTTTCATAATCACACACATACACACTCCTGGCCCAGAGTCAGCTTTGTCATTTAATAAACCCTGTAATGTAAAGTGTTTACAATAACATACAGACTGTATGCCTTAGTGTTTGGAGTGTATATGTTTGAGAGTGATCTCTAGAGAAAGACAGTTGCTTAAGTGCTACTACACGATACACACACACACACACACACACATAAACATACACACACACATACCAATCTATCCGTTGGAACTATTTGTAATTCACTTGTACTGATAGCAAGATCCACCTGGTAAGTAACACGGTGCTCATGTATTTGTGTGACAGTCTTTCCTGCTGAGCATGAGGTAATGCAGTGAGCAGTTGAGGTATGCCTGTGTAAACACCATGTGACGGCCACGGCACTATGACAACACACTGGTTGTAAACACATCCTGTTCTCTCTGTCTACGTCTCTCTCTTTATTTCTCCCTCTTATTTCTTCTTCAGGAAGGGATGTAGAGAAAAACAAAGCATACATGTCCGCCAATGAAATAGACTTCCATGGGACGTTTGTGGGGGGTTTTATTTGCATGTGCTCTACGATTAATATCTCACAGATAACAAACAGTTCGTACCAAATTTTATCAACACTGTGTCCAATGTTTATTCTGTCATGTTTGAAACGTTGGTAAAGTGTGTAACGTGTGCTAGACACCAAAACAACCCAATTTTTCATACAGTTCTGCAGCTGTATCTTTCCCAGCACGGGTGAGGAATATAACATTAAAGCTAGCCTGCTGATCCATTTTTGTCATTTAAAATTTCAGTGTGGGATGTCACTCACTGGTCTTCCTCTCTCTGATTGGCAGAAGCTTGTTTGCGGGTTGAAGGGTCAACTCCTGTAGTTCATTGACTACTGCCTCACTCTGGGGGCTAGCAGCTCCAGCCCCTGAGGTGGTCATCTCCATGGTTACAGACACGGGAGTCAGAACTAGAGAAGAGCAAAACACACACACAATACATACTTTTTATTACTATGTTAAATGTATATTTTGCCCGCTATCCCCTTCCCCCCTAAAACATTACCCTTGGATCGGAATATAGGTTTTTATTTCTACAGTTAAAATAGTTCCATGCCAAGTAGAGGAGAGTGAATGAGATGACGAGGGAAGACAGGCATTGGGTTGGTGTCGAGGTATGTGTGTTTGGAGGGGTTATTCTGTCATTGATGGGTCAATCTCAAAGCAGTCCATTCATGACCCATGCGTTCTCCGTAGCCTTTCACTCTCTCTCAAGTGATACGCAACACTGCCATCTAACCCTCCTCCTCTCTCTCTCTTCCCCTCTGTCCACCTTTGTCTTTCCAACCCACCCACCAAGTGGATGGAAGTTCCTGGAAGGGTTGAGTCTTCAGATGTTTTTTGTAACATGGCATGGCTCAAAAATGATAAAGATGTAGCTTGGAGTGACCTGTCTGTCAACCACATTTGTTCTATCAATGTCCAGACAACCGCAGTAAATGATAATCAATAGAAAAGCTTCAAAGGAATTTAAATTGATTTTAATAATTTGACATGCTCTGTTGAATTAGGTTTGCTTCTCTATACTAACTCTCCCTAAGACTATCTGGATTCTGGGGCCATCTCCAAGGGATGATGTCATTGCTCCCAGACATGATGTCATCATGGCACATTCACAAGAGGAATTAACATGCAAAAATCGGACGGCAGCGATTTGATTAATCACATGCTGACAACATTCGGACCATGTAGCATTGAGGGATTGGACCACTTCTAAGGGTTGGTCAGGTTAAATCAAGGCCCAGACCCCTTTACACAGAAAAGTTATTTTTAGGCACTGGTCTAAGCCAATGCTAATATTTAAGAGTAAATAGCAATGGAGTTTGCACTACATGAGGAATGGGAAACATCTCTTTATTTATGGCTGAGAAAGTATCCAAGGAAAACGGCTTCGTCTATATCAACGTTGTGGTTTTCCCTTTTGGATGTGCCCTAATGACCAAAGAGAGTAATTTATTTTAGGACACTAAGGTTCATTATGACATGAACTCGAACTTTGAGCAGCAGTCATGCAATTTTGGAAGACATCCCTCCCAGATAAATAGGGTAAATGTTGATTTTATGTATCAACCAAACCACAGTTGAAAATGAATGATGATATTCTGGATAACCACTTAAGGTTAACAAAATATGCATTTCCTTTTACTATTTACTTACTACTATCATTTACACTTTAATTTAAAGCAAATTACAGATAATGTAGATACATGTAAGGGTTAGGGCATCCAAGTAGGTATACAGGTTAAGGTTAGGATGCAGATGTTGGAGATCCAACCACCTTTGGGGTGGGTTAGTTCAACCGCATACCACACAAGGCAAAACAACAACTAACTCATAGAGCTTTCCAGATTTGGTAAATTTCATCGTAAACTGGGACCACCCCAATGTTCTACTCCTATCAAAATAGCCTATATGTATGACCTTAGATCGAATCGCCTTAACAATCAGATTTTGGCAGTGCCAAACACTGGTTAAAATTAAAGAATAGCTTTAATCGAGCTCTATGATTTTCCTTTTCTTTTTTATTAAGGAGCTACTAACTACTCACTAACTATTAACTCCTAATTCAATATATTCAGTGAATGACCTTCTTGGTTATCCTAATCATTGTGTATAATAATAATAATAATAATAATAATAATAATAATAATAATAATAATAACTAATGCTCAAACTAAGTTATCCTCAATTTAAAATCAAGTATTACTATCGTTTTATATAATAAAGATGCTTTTGTAGTTTTCTTCTCAACATGGTTTGTTATGCTGTGGGTCTATCTACCTATTAACTAGATAGTTATCTGGTTCGGTTGAAGTACAAACGCACATTTAACTAACTACTTTTCTTCACACATCATCAAACCGGCGGAAAATCCTACGATGTAGAAGCAAAATAAACGGTGCCTTAAAGATACATACCTTATTATGCTGTTGCCCACTTGATGCCGTGATCATAACCAATTTCTATTCATTATAAGCAAAAAACACGAGTTTACTGGTCCTTTACATATATTGACAGCTCGCTTTGCCCACGGTCGCTTCGCCTTATTCCACCCAGCCATTTATCACTATGTAAACTCCCTGCGGTTTCAAGGATTTCCTAGCGTTCGCAACACCATTTTCACGTGTATTTTACGCTATTATTATTCGGACGATAATAACCATTCCAAAGCACGGCAGCGGAACTTCAATCACGTGGGTGCTGATGCTTGATTCGGAAGAATGCGAACATCAAGGCTACAGCCTATCACAAAAATGACTAGTCTACGAGTCTACGTTGGCGTGTCATTAATTGCTTCCTGACGTTATAGATGAAAAAATGTAGACTCACACGTACCATAGTTGCTTTGCCTTCACTTTTATTTTAATTGACACGTTTATTATGTATTTTCATGCCATTAAAGAAAAACATTAAAACATTTGCATTTGAGAAGGAGAAAATAGACACTTGTCAACAATAAATGAATGACCTTTATTTATGGTTGTTTTTCCTCCCAATGAAGCTAATTTCATTTAATATTTGAGAGAGAGTGAGAGAGAGACTGTCATTCATACACTACAGAAAGGTACACCATACATATTTATTGCAGTACTGAACAATTTTAAGTGTTTAACAATATTTGTACACGGTTCTGAATTTTGAGTTCAACCATTGTGAACCTTTCTATTCTGTCATACACTCATCTCCATCTTTATTTTCACTTTGATACTCTTTTGATACTTTTTCTTCTTCTTCTTCTTCATCCTCATCCTCCTCCTCCTCAAAGTCATCATCAAAGTACTTCTCCTCTGCATCTCGGCTCACTATGTCCAGGTTGTCATAGTCTGGGTTCTCGTCCACTTCACTGTAATGGGTAAGGAACATGCGTATGCATATCCACAAGCACACAAATATATCTATATATCTATCTATCTAATATATAATTATATCTTATTAGAAATACCTGAAATTATAAGAAATACCCATTACTTTTATACAAAGTGCCCTTACCGTGGCAGTGTTAAAAAAAAACTTGGGATTCTTTCAACCTGGAACCCTTTTTCTGAAAGATTTTAGGTCTAAGGGACTAATGGGACAACACTTACAAAAAAAAAATTCAGCGAGAGCAGCTGATGTAATCCGCGAAAACGGGCTGCAATTAAATTGTTTGGGGTAATAGCGATCCCATCAATGTACGTTCTCTAAAAGTTTTCACTGACCTTTAAGATTATAGCATAACATTCTGGAAAGGATCCCGACAGAGAAATACAACTTTTCTATAACAAACACAGGGACCTAGCGAAAGGTAACCAAAAGAGATCCTTTCCATAATGTTAGAATATATTCTGATCCTGTCAGTGGCAAAACAAGCACTTTTAGAGGAAATACATTGACAGGGCACTTTTGCCTCAAAGGATTACATTACAGCTTGTTTTCCGCAGATAACGGCTGCAGCCTTCTCACTCAATATTTGTCGTCTGCATTAGACCCAAAATGATGGTAAAATAGAGTCCAGTTGGTAAAAGTTTTCCTTTAAAAGGAGAACTCCAGCAATTTTTAACCCCATTATCATTTTCATGAGGGTCACCCCATGTTAAGGGAAGTAAAAAAACGGATGAAAATTGATTCGACCTAGCCAGAGATCTGCACTGGCAGCCGGCGCTATGGAATAGCAATAACGCTAACATATGGGCAAGCTCTTTATCCACTTTTGGGGCCTCTAAAAATTCAGAAAACCTTTCCAAGACCTATGTAACACGAGTTGGTTCCTTACGAGACACCACGTGCTCGTTTAACTCAAATAGTGTGGCGAAAGTATTGGAGACAGTATAAACTTTGTGTTTTTGCATGGAGTATGTAACCTCATCCGCTCTCAGTCACACAGTGGTGTTTTGTAAGGAACCAACTCGTATTACATAGGTCTTGGAATGGTTTTCTGAATGTGTTTAGAGGCCCTAAAAGCGGATAAAGAGCTTGCTAACATAGGTTAGCGTTATAGCTATTCCTTAGCGTCAGCATCCAGTGCAGATCTCTGGCTAGGTTTGATCAATTTGTCAGGTTTTTTTCTTCCCTCAAACGAAACGATAATGGGATTAAAAATCGTCGTATTTCTCCTTCAGAGGGGTAGTTCGGAATTTTGGACATCAGACCTAATTTCCAAGTGAACCAGTGTGTTATTTATCGTTGTAGACCGTTTAACACTTTTCATTCAGTCCTTTGAGTTGCAGAAATCGCTTATGCTAGGCTAGCACAAGTCGAGGGGAACTGCTAGCCTGCCAATAAAAACAATTTTACCCACTCCACAGTACACCCAAGGCAAATCAATTATAACCCCCAACTATCTATGTAAATGTCTTTGTTGATAGAATAATGTTAGAAATAACCCTTGCATCGCATTGCATTTAGTTTTTAATCCCTGTAGTTGGAACTTGGAAGCAGGCTACGGCAGCGGCGGACTTATATTACCTGGAGTGCGCTTCTGTTTACGTTCTGCTGTAGTGAATTGGTTGCTACACTGGAGCAAAGTGAAATTCCGCCGCTGCTGAGAAAGTAGTCCCTCAAAATCTAATGTGATCATTGCTATACAAGGATAGTTTTATTTCGAACATTATTCTATCAACAAATATGTTTACATCAATAGTCAGGGATTATAATTGCTTTGCCTCGGGTGTACTGTGGAGTGGGTAAAACTGTTTTATTGGCAGGCTAGCAAGTGTTGAAAACGGTCTCCAATAATAAATAACACACTGGCTCACTTGGAAATGAGGCCCGATGTCCAAAATACTGAACTACCCCTTTAATGCCATGCTCTCCCTGTTGAGCCAGACAGGATCCATTTTGAGACCATATCAACAATACTAACACCAATTGATCTGCAGGTGGGCTAATTCTGACCTGTAGTTAAAGTCCTTGTCTTGGCCAGCTAGGAAGCGCTGGTGCATCTGGCCGATGAACTCCTCGCGGAGCAGGGCTTTCTCCTCCTGCGTGGGCCCCCCCTCCCGCTCCTCCTGCCCACCGTCTGGATGGAGACAGAGACGTTGGTTTACTCAATGACCGATATCCATGCCACACAGCATTTGTACGATTCATCTAAATGAATCTCATCCTAAGATGATGTTCAAAAGTATTTGAATTAATAAAATTAATAAAATCTATTGTGTTTGTCTCTTTACTATTTGATGGTAACTTCTGATTCTGTTTTGAAGTTTAAATGCATACGTTTTTGTATCATGATATCATGTGTTAAATGTTATTGAACAGCATGTGTGTATGTGACGTATTTACCCTTGTGGTCTTCATCAACCTTATAGTCATCGTCTTCTTCCTCCTCTTCCTTTGCGCCGTCCTCCTTCTCCTGCTCCTCCTCCAAACGGCACTGAAGGAGTCGTTCCTGGTAGGAGTTGAGGAGGATGTGGGCCAGCCCCCCGGAAGCACACCCCTCTTGCCCCTCCAACCTTCCCTGAGCAGCGCCGTCCTGCATCAACTCCTGGGAGCGCTCCAGTATCTACAATAGATTACATCAACACTAAAACATGTACTTTGTGACCTTTTTGTGTCATTGCAAGCCGACTGCATTTTTGATACAGAGTCTGTAAATAATTAAAGTCAAACACGCTTCATAAAATTCGGCCTTTGAACCCTGATGTTCACCATCTACCCGCAGACATCATTGGGACATCCTCATAAAGACAACAGCAGGTAAGCTGCTTCAGATAAAGGAGTCTGCTGATTTACTTAATATCTCAGTAGCAGTTGTATACGAGGCTAATGAAGGTCAAATTAACTCCCTGACTACCTGTGGCGCCCTGGTCTCACCTCATCATCTGTCAGGTACTGGCCGATGTACTGCTCATACAGTAGCGGCTCCCGGTTTCTCATCTGCTCCTCGCTGAAGTACTGACCCTCTGTAGAACCGACACCAAACACACAAATAAAAAGAGTGAACAATAGAGTTTACTGCCAATGACTTAGCTGAGATTAGATGTACTTTAATTCTATGTCAGTCGCTTTGAGTTGATAAAAGCATCTGCTAAATAGTAAATAGGACTGAAGGAACATGTATGGACACATACATGTTCACACAGCAACTTCCAAAGATATTTGACAGATCTGAGCAGATTCATCGACAGGGTGACAAAATAGTTTACCCTTCTGCAGGGCTCTGAGAGCAGCATAGCGATGGTTTCGAACCCTGGTCCTGTCTGCATGCCCTCCAGGCCGTCTCTGTATCACCCGGCAGTAGTGCTTGGCCCGTGGGTCAGAACTGAGGTGGGAGAACGCAGCCAGATGCTGGGGCTTCAGATGGGCCTTGGAATAAGAGGATTTCAAAACAAACATGAACTCAATAATAGAGGTTACAGCATGAGCAGTCAATTTGGATGAACATGGTTATGTCAAAATGTGAATGGTTATGTCGCATGAGTAACGCACTGGCCGTTTTGATCACAACAATGTCTCAAATGATCAATCCCTTTGACAATTAACGACTAAATAATGACACAAAAAACATCACGAATAACAGAATAAATAACATTCCATTGCTCTTCCACTGCTCTCAATGCTTCCACAATGGAGGCGTTCTGCAAGGTGGCATCCAGAGTCTACAATATAAGCATCTTTCAGCAAGATGCTTCACCCCTACTCGCTCCGTAATTACATGAATCTGAAGGTGATTGGTTTAAATAGTCTGCTAAATGACTTCATTGCTGTAAAGTTAATTCAAACAGGCATTAAGCCGAATCAACAGAAACAGGTCTAATACATCTGATGAAGAAAAACTACCACAGAAAAGGCTTACCTGGTACCTTTCAAGGAAAACAAGCGGTTTGCTCTTGTACTGTTGTAACAGCTCCTCTCGACGCTGATCTAGAGTCAGGTCTGCCTCTCCTATTTGCTGGCTCTTGACCGGGCTACCACTCAAAGCGACGGCCTCCAACATGGCATTCACACTGGGGGACACGACCTGAAAATTCGTTAGTTAGAATAAAATAGGTAGTAGTAGTAGTAGTAGTAGTAGTATAAGTAAGCCATGCGTTACTTGTAAGAAGAAAAGAAGAAGTTCATAACATATATGAATCCGAACCTGTTCGTCCTGCGGGCTATCTTTGGGGCTCGTTTGCTTTTTCAAGACAAATGCTGGAAACATTTGAGTTTCCAAATCCATGCGTGTGTTGTCAGGTGTTTCAGTTCTGTCATTTTCCTCAGGAGGACCTGGAATGGGTTTTGTTGGTGGAGGATCTATTTCACCCCACATGACGAATTAAAAAAATAGTTATAGATGTCCAACAGATGTTGAGGTTTGTTACTTAAGTGGTTTGCTGACCCGGGAAAAGGCAGATAGCAATACGTGCAGATTTAAGAAATAGTTACGGTTCGATATAGCTAGAGTTATTTAACTTTTCTCATGAACTATATTTATAAATGAAAATTTAATTCTGATGGAATATAATACATTGTTTCTTGTTTCGGTATTGCATTTGCTTTGAATTCAAACAAGACCGCCATATTGGTCCGTCATTGTTATTGGTCCCCTCCAGCTTCATAAGACGAATAATCATTCCGTGTCCGTGTTTTGGTGATTTCCCATTGGCATTTTTCTTTATTTTTGTTCAGTATTTCCTCTGTAATGGAAAAAGTCAATTTCCGCCAGTAAAATAAAAAACTTAGCCTTGCTAATAAAAAATGCTTTAAATTATTGTTAATTATAATTCTGAGATAAGCCTACAAAGTCAGAATTATGACAGCCTACATTCCAATATTCCAATATATATTTATGATCAAGACTAAGATTTCACTTTTTTTTTTGTTTAATTGCGGATATGGGCTTACATAGTAATGCGTTGGTGTTGGTTATGTTGGTGAAAGCTTTCTTAAACTGCACTTTTGACCTAAATTTAATATTTTAACTTTCATTGTGCTATTGTGCACTCCTTGGAAGCATTATGCACATTGGATGAAAATATGCCTTCCTTGTCTAATTTCTTGTAACAGAACCTAGGATAAAGCAGGGTAAAGTATCTAACACAAAAGCCTTGTGGCCTGTATAGATAATAAATAAATTCAACTAAAGTGAATATAAAATGTGAATAGAAAAACAGACAACAGTTAATTTCATTCCACATAGTTATATATTTTTTATTGATATTTAAGTTTGAAAACATAGGCCTATGCTGCATAAAAGGCCGATTATATAAGAGGCTGCTAAATTATATAAAACGATATCCCTACATTTTTCTTTAGCAAATGTCAAAAGTGGAGGGCTATGCAATCCAGTCACATATCCTATTTTTCACCTTGTCCCAATTATCACTTTTAATCAGGCCTACAAAGACCAATGTGGCTATCCCTGCGAGGAACAGCATGGCATAACTACCAAGTAGCATTGTCAAGACCAGGAGAAACAAAACCGTCCCAATTACATAAGGTAAACATCTGATTGGAACTTCGGCTTCTTTTCTCGCCTCTTCTTCCAGTTGGCTCCAGATGTGTCTAATTTTCTGCTTCAGTTCGTCCCCCTTGTAGAGCTCCTTTAGTTGTGACTCGTGCCGGATCATTTCCCCACTTTTCTTAGCCAGAATGTGCTCCTGCCTCACCCTGATCCTCCTCTCTCTCACTGGGTAACAGCTGGTGCCATATAACACGCCCCCGTTGAGAGCCATCAGGGTTTTGATCTTGATCAGGAAGTCCGTCACCTGTTGTTGATTCCCTTGGTTCATGTTGTCAAACAGGTGGAACCCGCCGCTGCATTTGCGTATGAAGTTTCGAAGGTTGGCGTCGGATTCGGAAATCACGTCGTTGATGGTCTTGCAGCCCTCCAGACGGTCTCCGTGTGTGAACATCACGATGGTGTAGTCCCACACTCTGGGGCCGAACATGGTCTCTATCAACGTGTGTGTTTCTTTATCCTCCATGGTCATCCTGCCCAACGGCACCACGATCACGAAAACGTGCATTCCCGGTTCTTGAAGTTTCACACGCTTCAGAATCTCTCGCACGATGTCCTTTTGATCCCGGGCGGTCTCGAATAGGCCCGGTGTGTCGATGACCACCACGGGCGTGCCGTCGATGTCACCTTCTGCCCTTTCGCAGTTTTTAGTGACCCGGTCAAGCTTCATCTCCGATTTAAACTCCTTACGTCCCAGGATGGTGTTCCCGCTGGAGCTTTTCCCGGCACCGCTCTTGCCCAGGAGCATGATCCGCAGGGTTTCTGGCTCTGGAAATATAACAATATTCAAACTATGTATTGTCTATAATGGAACAATATTCAAACTATATATTTTGTGAATGTGCACAGCAGAGTGATACGTGTTTTTTTATACACTCCACAGGGCTGCCAACTTTGGGTTTTTGGCCGGAGTGAGACTGTATAATGTTCTAATGTTTGCATAATAACAGGGTCCACGGATTGTTGACGGGGGGGGGGGTATGCGCTCGTCAGCGCTCGTCGACCGTCGGGGACTTTAGGAAGGAACGAACGCATCTTGGCTGAAAGTCGCGTTTTATTTTTTGCCGTGAAAAATTGGATGTGTGGCGTGTGTGCGTGTGTAAGCAGGTAAAAGCGTGTGTCACACGGTGAAACCGTGAGAGTTGGCAGCTCTGACTCCATGTTACGTTTACCTTCCTGCTTCATCCCATCCAACACGTCGACAGTTTCGACTATCCTGAAGAAAATTGGAGGGTATAAGCCTTTAACATATCAAAAATGAACATTTGATCGCTTTCATGTTATCCTAAAGCACCTGTGGGGGGGGGGGGGGGGCGGGGCCCCCCCCCCCCCCCCCCCCCGCCCCCCCCCCCCACCCCCCCCCACCCCACCCCCCCACACACCCCCCCCCCA
>JAOPJL010000088.1:8215988-8223488 GCA_027123545.1 Trisopterus esmarkii | reverse complement strand
CTCAATCATCTCCCCCCACCCAGGTAGCGATCCAGGATGGAACCAAGATCGGTCAAAAATGAAACCAAGATGGCCGCTAGGAGATTGTACAAGGATTCTTCATTGCACCAGGTGTCAGTGTGTCAGTCACTTATGTGCATCTAATGTTATCAGATGAGAATTCATTACAGTGTACATTAATTTAAAAGAACACACACACACACACACTCACACACACATACACACACACACACACACACACACACACACACACCCACACACACACAAACACACACACACACACACACATGTGTGTGTGTGTGTGTGTGTGTGTGTGTGGGTGGGATTGGTACAAAGCGAGGGTTGGCTGTGACAGTCGGTTGTGTGTGTGTGTGTGTGTGTGTGTGTGTGTGTGTGTGTGTGTGTGGGTGTGTAAATGTGGCATGATCTTTTATATTGTGAAGTTGTTAAAACCATCAACAACAAAAAATAAAATAAAAAAATGTGACTCATGAAAGTCATAACTCATAATAATTCAATTCCAAATATCAAACGGGAAGGAATTGAGCCAGGGCCACAAAGGCTACTCCCACGCTCTAGAGCAAACACTGCATGCTCTTAATAAGCAATCATAATCAGACACATTTACATAAAATATTACCCAAAAAACAATGCTAATTCCAACTGATCCTTCATTTGCATCCATTAGTCTTGCATTAACAGTCTTTAAGGACATCCATATTTCATTGTGGCACCAAACGAACAACAACATGTGTCTCTCCATCTGTAATCATCCGTAGCCGCAAATTCCCTAGCGTTTCGCTGTCCCCGGTTCTTCACGTGAGGACGATGTGCGGTCGCGCTGTGTTTATCGACTCCTGCGGCTCATCCGTAATCACGCAGGGTTCAAGTTTTCGTAAGATAAAGTTGACAGAGCTCTCGTCTTTCCCAGAGCCGTTTATCATGTCGTCGCTCGCTGTTCCTCAACCCTAATTTCTCGTAGCTCACTGAACCGCGACGGCAATCGATCCCATTACGCGTAATTACACCGCGACCTTCACACACAGCCAAAGGATCTGCTGAAAAGCAAACAAAAAAAAAAGAACACCTATGCCTTATTTTCTACCTAAACTACTTTAGTAAACTATTGCTATCAAAAAGCAATTACCGTGTGTATATACAAACGGCTATATCTTAATCTAATCTCCCTCCACAGAGGAGGCTTTAGAGAGTAGCCGCCCTCCCCTTACACCTGTTCTGTTAAAAGGTTTCTGTTCTGCGAGCTGGATCCCTTGCAACAGTGAGGGGCGATGTCTAAATTCATGCCTCGTTTTCAGAAAAGAAAGAGTGTCCCGAGACTTTAGTCAAAGTGTTTTAATTTTGAAACGGTAACTTTACTTCTCTCCGTTGGATCAATGAAACAGAGTGTGACTCGAACAGACTCCAGCTTGGCAAGTGTTTTGACAAAGGCGTTTTGACGATCGCTTGTCATCTTTTAATGTCATTATTATTATAGCTTCCCACAGGCTATACAATATCATATTTTTCATATCTCTATCTCTCACTCTCTCTGCAAAGGAACTTATCTCAATGAAGCCTATAGCGTGCCTTAACGTAACGTAAGAGGCTTAATGTGTTTTCCTACCTGCTGGAGGGGTGTGAGCGGTACAGAGGTGAGCGAGGGGCAGTGAACCTGAAGGGGGTGTCTGGAGGAGGCGGTGGTGGTGGTAGTGATAGAGGCGGTGGTGGGGAATCTGAGATGGTGCCCGTTCGGTTTTATATGGCTCCCTTGGCTGACTGTTTTCGGATTTAAAAATAGAAAGAAGAAAGGACGGAAGGCACTGGTGGTCTTGTGTTGCGAGTGTCCCTCCCCTATCACCTTTCTGCCAGGCCACTCCAGCTATAATCAAACTATGACTATTAATAATCACCGAATCTCAAAGGCTCTTGTTCATTTTCCCCTTTGCTTTGCCTGACCCTTTGGGGCCCCCGTCTCTCCGCCCTCCCCACCTCCTTATATCTCTCCTCCGACCCTCCCATTCTCCTCCGGCTCCTGCTCTCCGTCTCTCCCATCCACCCCCTTCTATGCTTCTCTCTCCCAACCTTTCTCCTCTTTTTTTAATTGTATATTTCTTCCGCTGCCTCATTGAAGTTCCAACTGCAAACTTCCCCCACGTAGCATTGGTGTTCTGGCCTTGAAAAATGAAATCCTCTTCAACTCTTCTCGCCATTTGACCCTTGCTCCCTCCCCCTGATCTCTCTTCCACTCTCTATTTCCCTTGGTCACTCACCTTGTGCGCATTTTGTCCTCCCCTCTCTCTCTCTCTCTCTCTCTCTCTCTCTCTCTCTCTCTCTCTCTCTCTTTCTCTCTCTCTCTCTCATGGGTTCACCACAGTAAGCAGCAGCGCAGTGCAGTCAGCCCACTGTCTTGCAACTCCCCATTTCCTCTCCTGCCCTCAGGCCTTTTAAATGAAATTAGTGATAAACACTTAGGGGATGAACGAGGGGGTAGGAGGGCGTGCGGATTGGCTGGGGTACATTGCCAACCGGGGCATGCCACAGTGTGGAAAAAAAGGGATGCAGGGATGAAGACACACTTGGCTGGTGATGTAGAGCCACGGGCTTGGCAATGCCCTCATCACGGTGACTGCATACAGGGAAGGGGAAGACTCACTCCATTTCATCATCCAACTATTCAGCACTCGCTGTTATCCCAAGCTGCTGGCTGTGTGTCGTTAATGGGCTGCTATAGGGCTGAAGGACACCTCCAGTTTAGTCTGTGGACATAGGGATTCAGGACCCCGAACCCCCTGATCACTACAACCTCCGACAACGTCAAACCCTTACCATAAAACAACGTACTCTTCACCCACTCCCCTAGGATACTCTAGGACTGCGCAGCAGCTGAAGGTCAAAGGGCGCGGTATGGATATCAATGTAGCGGAATGATTATAGAGTCACCGCAAGCGTAAGCTGTTTGTTCTGCCGGCTGGTGTGAATGCAATGTTCTCCTCCTCCTTCTCTCTCCTCCTCCTTGACCTTTAGGGGAGATCGTGTTCGGGAGAAACAGGATTTAGAATGAAGAGCCTTCCTGGATACGTGAGAGACATGCACAAGACACTGGGAGGGGGCCAGATGGATGTGGGCGAGTGCATGTGTTGTGTTGTGTGTGTGTGTGTGTGTGTGTGTGTGTGTGTGTGTGTGATTGTATAGCAGTGGGAGTGTGACTGGGGTGTGTTTGTACATTAAGTGCCTCTGTTTTGTGGCCTAGTGTTTGATGTACTGTGTGTGTGTGTGTGTGTGTGTGTGTGTGTGTGTGTGTGTGTGTGTGTGCGAGAGTGTCTGTGTGTGTGTGTGTGTGTGTGTGTGCGAGCGTGTCTGTGTGTGTGTGTGTGTGTGTGTGTGTGTGTGTGTGTGTGTGTGTGTGTGTGCTTGTTTGTTTGTATGCGCTTGTGTCACTAATAAACCCTCACATCTGTTGTACAACAGAAATCATGATAAGTAGCTCTTAGTGCTTTCTTATTCTCTGTATTGCTTTAATAGCCCCTCATTCTCTTTCACTTCTGCTATTTTTTATTCTCTTGGGCAAAAGCACTTCCAATTGATTTCAAAGGCCCCCTTTCAACCAAACTATTTAGGTGATCTTGTTTGTCTTTGATCAAACTCTACTCTATTCACAACCTGTGCCTCTCTGCAGTCCTTTATTTCCCTCTCTCTCTCCCTCTCTTCTTCTCCACCTCTGAAACTTAAGTTGTCAATGACATTTGCCATTTCAGCCGGCTGGCTGGTTGTCACTTTTAAGGAATGGTTCTTGGGGGTCGGAGGTCATTCGGATTTTGGAACATGATGGAGGAAGGAGAAGAGAGAAGAGAGCGAGCAGACAGAGGTAGAGAACAGAGGGTATAAGAGAAGGATGCGGGTAGGAGTGAGAGAAGGTTTGCCCCACATAGTGGCCGGGGGTGGGTTGCTTAAGCTGGTGTCCTTCTTTTCAACAGTCACAGGGCCCATCGACCATCTTCGAAAATGAACAACAATGAACCCCTACAAGCTGGTGCCTCTGTTTCCAAAAGATAACTTTCAAGGCTAATTTTCAAACAACTTCTGGTTTGGTCAGGTACTATTTGGTGGGTGAGGTGGGTTATCGTTGGGGTTATGGTAAGGACTAGTTGAAGGGGTTCATTTGTTGATTGATACGTGGGATCGTTCGCGTGGAGTCTGGGGGCCACCGCAGACATTTAGCTGAAGCGCGGTTAAACTGCACTTAAAATGAAAGCTACTAAACCTAATGCCTTTAAAGAGCCATAAAAATAAAAGGCTTAGCTGATTTATTCTGGGTTTATTTCTGATTGGGGCCTCTATAAGATAGAGTGTAGAGACTAGAGTATGAAGGAAGAACAAAAGAACGAAAAAATCTAAGAATGAAAGAATAAAAGAATGAAAGAATGAAAGAATGAAAGAATGAAGAATTAAAGAAAGAAAGAGGGAGGGTTCAGAGGGCTTACAAGAAACTTTGATGTCAGCATCAATAAGCCACATGTGGCATTGTAAGATAGGGCAGACAGATGACCGAATGAGAAAGAGATAGAGAGAGAGAGCGAGAGAGAGAGAGAGAGAGAGAGAGCGTGCGAGAGAGGGAGAGAGAGAGAGAGTGAGAGAGAGAGAGAGAGACAGAGAGAGAGAGAGAGACAGAGGGAGAGGGGAGGGAGGGAGGAAGAAAGCGCTCTATGGAGTTTGTTTGAGGTTCCTATCAGTGGTCCTCCAGAGCCTGTTGTCATGGTATTGGAGAGATGAGAGGGATGAACTTCTTGAAAAACAGTTGTCATCGTGTCCTTGGGCTCACAGATGGAAATGCTTGAATTCAAATGTAACCTAACCATGGCCTTGGGACATTGGGCCTCCATCAGCATCCTTCATCGCCAACTGCTTGTCTGCGTTTTCAATTCTTAGGACACAGGGATGGGCAGTCGGACTAGATTCAGAACATCTGGACATCTGGGTGTTCTCATGCTTGATTCTTTGTGTGCATGAGTGCGTGCATGGGTGTGAGCACGCAATGTGCAGAGAATTGATGGGTATGGGTAGCATGCTTGTGGGTCTATGTGTGCCTGCGTGTGTATGTGTCCGCGTGTGAGTGATCGTAGTCGGTGTGTGGTGAGGTTGTATGTGTGTCTGTGTGTGTATGGTGTGTGTGTGTGTGTGTGTGTTCGGGTGAATGTGTGTGTGTGTTAGCGTGTGTCAGCAGATGTGTGTCCACGGGCACGTCAATGTCAGGAATAATGCTGGATGATTGGCGACGGAGTAGTGAGACAGGCGTCAGCTCAGCATCATCGACCACTATTGACGAGAGACGAGGCGAGAATATGAGGGAACCCAACATGTCCCCCCTTAAGTTTGACGTCTCCAGATCATTCCATCTGGGCCTGATGGATATATAAAACAATTGGATAGAATGGGAACAGGGGACATCTCTAATGTTTGATGGTGGAGAAGAGAAGCCAAGGACGGACAGGGGAAAAGAGGGCCAATGTCAGAGAAAGACGAGTCTGGGAGTGAGAATGAAACAGCATCTTCGCTGTCTGCTCTGTGTATATCATGTTGCACCTGCCTCAGCATTTTCTGTTTTCTCGCTGCCATGACGCAGCGTGGAGAAGAAAGAAAAAAGGAGAGAGAGAGACAAAGGAACTCAAGATGGATGGCTAGCGGCCCGGGAAAGTTGAATAAATGAACAAAAAGAAAGGAAATGGATAGCAGCAGATTGATTCTGTCTTCTTGTCTATGGACAAATAGACTGAATCCATCTATGGATTTTTTCTTCAGTGTCAGAGATGAAGGGCAGAAGATTGGAAATTCCTTAGAAACACAGGGAAGAGACAAGTGACAAACGGCATCTGATTGGCCATGCCAATTGGGGTGTGTTGATTGTGTACATAATGCGGCATGTGTGTGTGTGTGTGTGTGTGTGTGTGTGTGTGTGTGTGTGTGTGTGTGTACCTCATTACTTTGGTGTGAAAGTGAGCGAGTGTGTTATAACAATGTGCATGCGTAAGGGATTTCTGGAACACATCTTTCATTTTGAGTCAAGTACGTTAGATACATGGAGCCGACGGGATTTCTCAAGAAGTGCTGCAGAGGCAGACAGGATCCAATATGACCACCAAAAAATGAAACAAGACAGAGTGATGGAGGGGGCCACACACAGGGTTAGGGGGAGAAGAAAAGATTGGCTTGATGTTATTTAGGATGCAGTATGAAGATCTATGGATGACAGCCCAGGGGTTTGAGGACCCGTCGGTACATTTTTCAAGTTGTGTGCAGTTCTGAACCCTTTGGCCTGCTGCAGACCCTGCCCTGTGTGAGACAGCAGGACCAGGTGACCTTGCTGTTTGCACTGGTTTTTCGTCACCATTCTTTGTGTTTTTACTATTTCTTAAAACGCTAATGTTGTTTACTAATGTTACTTATTACGTATTCAGTATTAAGTATTTAGTTTATTACAAATGTAATTCCTAATGTGGTTGTTGTTGTTTTTACTAATTAAAAACATTGTTCTCGTTGTTGTTTTAATTGCTGTGGTGATCATCATGAATGAAACATCACCATCTTTGTTACCTTTTCATTAAATGATAATAATTGCTGAATTAATTAGCCATGTCATCATCAGCAACCCAACGCTCATTCATTTCACCCTTTCTCATATTAACGGTTGTTTGCCATCAGTCACTTCCCACTGTCAGCTCCACCACTCACACAGCCATCAGTCATCTCACATAGTCCACCACACAGGCTACACCGTCATCACCAGTCGCACAGCCATCAGTCATCTCACACAGTCAACTACACCCGCAAAGGCTGCGCCGTCATCACCGCTCACACATCCATCAGTGATTTCAAACCATCAACAACACTCACTCAGGCTATACTGTTATCACCAGACACACAGTCATTTCACAGAGTCAACTTCACCAATGAAGGTGACACCGTCATCACCACTCACACAGACATTATTATATTATTAAGTTATATATCCCCTTGAGGCTCCACCAACAAGGGCTACACTGTCAGCCAGGATAAAGTTTGCATGCAGCAAACTTTATGTCAACAAACCCAGTTGTTTGTGATGCAATTTGCCATCTGTTTGGACAGACAACAAAAAGTGGCTTTGTGGAAATTCATTTCCTGCTTTTACATCAGCGATGTTCGGAACTGCCAGCTTAAAGCTAACATTGCAGTGGGGGCATCGCGATGTCTTTCACAGGCTGGCTCTTATTTCTTATGTTCCTGTAAGTTGTAACGACACTGATAATGGTTTGGCGCCTTGATATAATGAAGAATCACAAAAACCCTTCATTGCCTACAGTGGTTATTAACTATGATTGAGCGTAGATATCGACTGATAGTAGTGGTGGTCAAGGTCACAGTGGCCTGCTAGGAGTCTAAGACACATCGCACACTCTCACACACACACACACACACACACACACACACACACACACACACACACACACACACACACACACACAC
>JAOPJL010000088.1:8061473-8071873 GCA_027123545.1 Trisopterus esmarkii | reverse complement strand
TGTGTGTGTGTGTGTGTGTGTGTGTGTGTGTGTGTGTGTGTGTGTGTGTGTGTGTGTGTGTGTGTGTGTTTAGGGAAACCTCTTTCAAAACATACATTAGTGGAAGTAATTAGCCTACTTACATTGGCACTCATATTACAATGCATAACATTTTAACGCAGCCAAGTCTGCCATTTATTTCAATGTAATGTGGCAACAACAATGCATGAAATAATTGACATGGTCAGTTGTACCTCCAATGGGGAGGATCTATGACATAATAATTAAAAAAAGATGAGCATGATAAATAAAAAAGAATGCAAATAAAGATATACAGAAAATGTGTCTATACACAAAATAAGAATAGTAGATGGAATATAAATTAGTTTAACTGCTAGATGTTGTCCTATAGTATCTCAGCAACATCTCTTAAGATTTTCTTGAATGACAAGCCTTCTCATGCGATGATGTCACAAAGCACACTTCATCTCAAGCTGGTTCTAATCTACGGACGTGACGATGGGTTCCAAGATAGACCAGAATTTTCTTGTGAAGCCAAGTGTAGTCCCTTTTTTTCAAGTCTAAAGTTGATTCTTCGAAAGTATAAACTTTGTAACAAACAAATACATCGATTGATTCTAGTATGATTGATCGAATGGAAAGGAAGCCAGGCATACTAACTACTTATCTTTTCCCACATTAGACACAGTTCATCAAGCACTTCCTGCAGTTTAACTGCCAATTGACGAACTCTGCATGCAAACTTCATCTCAGTCGACTTTTTCAACTTCTGACCATTCTTCTCAGTGAAATACAAATCCAACTCTCCGGAAAAGGCCTGGAGCAGATTTACAGATGAAATCCGACCTTTGGACGCCGTGGACATCCCTGACACACCCAACATGTCTTTCTCAAGCATAATAGTTTGTGAAAGTTTGGCAATTCTCAGTGCCTCTGGCACGACATCCGGTCCCCAGAGCCCCGTGCAGTAATCCCTCCTCAGCTTGTCTATCCCGTCACGAATCAACAGCGAACAGCGTTCCATGTCAACGACGTTGTTTGTGTAGTCGTGCACCATGCTCTCTATCCTCGTTTTTTCTGGCTTGTGCTTCTTGTCGGCGATGGCGGCGCGGGCACCGATCCCGCCGGCGGTCGCCACCATGCCCGCGCCAATCGCTGTGACGACCAGGGAAATGCCCATGGTGGCGGGAGCGAGGGCCACGCCCACCACCGCCGCCACCCCTCCCACGGCGCCCGTGGTGCCCCCGGCGATGCCCATGACCTTGTTCTTCTTCTGCCTCTTGTCAAGGTCGTCGCAGAAGGTGGTGAGCTCTGAGACGTGTTGTTGGAGGGCGTCCAGGAGGGACTTGAAGTGTTTGAGGGCCCTCGTCACCGTGATGGCCTTCTGGTTGATGTCTCTGGTGAGGAGGGGGAGAAAAACATTCATTCATCAGACGTGTATTGCTGTGTCTCAAGGGCAAGCACATTGTTGTAACGTAGTGTTACCCTTCTGCCAGATTTTTGAAAGCATCTCCTTTTTCAGGTTATCAAGATGGGGACACCATGCCAATAGCATCCCACTGTACTGCTGGTCATTGCGAATTTCTCCTAAGAGGGAGTTTATAAAGGACTATCTTATCTTATCTTATTCGCCTAAATTTCCCGATAAGTATGAATTTATAAGTCGTGCAGGCTTTACGCTGCCCTCTGACCCCTCTACTCATTCCGTTTTGAAAACGGGAGCAAGTAGAGGGGTCACATATCCTATGCCTATGCTAGCATGTTTGCCCATTAGCTTGCCCTTTAGCTTGGGCTAGCATGCTAATGGCAGTATCCCATTTCTGTTAGGGGTCAACTGATCCAGCAGTTATGCTGTACAATATACTATGACATGGCTGCTTGCATGATGTGTTGTTAGCATGTTAGCATGCTGAATACAATTTGTTGACTGAAGTTACCTGGTTTGGTCACCTCTACCAACGCCATAGAGACCAGGAGACATGTTATCACAGACTGCAGAAATACAAACAGAAAAAGATTATGGACCAGTCTGAGAGAACAAAAGGCAAATACAATTTGCCTTTATTAACATGTCATTATTTGCTATTTTCACTACAATTTGCGGTTCAATTCTCACCATCGACCCTCTTCCAGTCCTCTAAAAGATCGTCTAAGTACTGTTGGGGAAAACAAGTAGAAAAATAAAATATGCGGTAAACAGATAAAATATCAATAGATTAGCTGATAGTCTTCGCAACACAAATCAAGGCCTGGTTACAGTGGTGACAGCAGGGTGTTTTCTCACTGTGTGGCGGCTGCTCCTATCCGGTAGGAGTTCAAGGTAAACGTTTTCCTCCACTGCCTCGTAGGCAGGCTCCGTGCCATGGAAGGAGGTGCCATAGGAGGAGGAGGAAGAGGAGGAGTACAGGGAGGAGGAAGAGCAGGAGGAGGGAAAAAGGGATGAGGAGGCGTAGGAGGAGTTTGGGGAGGAATTCACTGATGGCCTCTTGACCGGGAAAGGAGGCCGAGGAGGCCGAGGAGGCCGAGGAGGCCGAGGAGGGGCAGGTCGTCGAGGACCTCCTGTTGGGATGTCCGTCCGTGGCAACTAGACAAACAACAATAACAACGTTACCCTCTCTCTCTCTCTCTCTCTCTCGCTCTCTCTTCCCCCCCCCCCCTGTCTCACCTCATCGGTCAGAAGGGTTTTTGGAGTGTACGTCTGGGGGCAAAATAAGGAAGAGCCAGCATCACGATTGGGCAAATTGGCAATATAGGTTTTGGGAGGAGGAGGAGGAGGAACCTTCCTCTCTTCACACACAGGTGCAAGGTTCTGGATTAGAAGGAAGATGCAACAGATAATTCAGCCATGCTGGGTAAAAAGTGGAAAATCCATCAAGGATTTGTGAATGTTTTAACTCTACATCTAGATCTGTGAAATCCTTACAGGGAAAGTATTACATATTCTCCTTTGTATTGTCTGACAATAACTACCTAGGAAGATCATTGAGGAACACATTTGAAGTTAGCCACATTTGAAGTTAGTTTCATTCAAAACTCTGATTCTGGTAAACACCGGACGTACTTTACAGGACTGAATGACTATATTGTTAATAACAAAGCACACATTTCTGTAAAGTAATGCTACTTTTCTAAGGACTACAGTAAAATAATGATCCTAATAATAATGCCAGGTATTCTAATAACAGTACAAATGAAGACCTATTGTATTCATGTTAATGCAACAAACTAAAGCAACAACTTATATTACGAATCCTACTAAATAAAATTTATTTTATTTATTTACAGGTAATTCATTTAGTCGTGAACCTTCATTTCTTAACATGCACATAAAGCCTATTCCATAAACAACAGTGACTTCATTTATACATTTTCAAAGAGAAATGTCACACCAAGTCACCCTGTCACACCGCTCTTGTTGGTAGGGTGAGGGAGGAAAAGGGGAGGTGTTACCTGGAGAGAAGGTGCTGATGTCTGGTGAGGCAGTCTCCTCACACATAGCGGCTTTGGAGAGGGAGGGGGTGGTAGCCGTGGTCGTGGCCTTGGGGGAGGAGGAGGAGGGAGATGAGGAGGCACTCTGTCGACATCTGCTTCCTGGAAACCAAAGGTAATAAAGTAAAGGGTTCAAGAGATTATGCTAATATGGTGACTATATTCAATGGAAGTCAATCACCTTAATGTTTAATTGATTAATTGACTATGTATGCTTTCAACCAAAGCAACATACAGGATATTTATGGTTAGAGCATCTTGCTCAAGGATGCCTACAGGTAGAAATTGGGGATCGATAGACGTGTCTATCAATCTAAAGTGTCTTCATGTCGGGAGTCAAACAGCCTAACCACTTCTCCACCACACCATCGTGCCCACCTTATTAAGCGTAATTCTCTCAAAACATCAGTGTTGCAGCTCACAATTTGTTACTATGAATGCAAAGAGCATTACAATTAAAACATGACTGAGGTAAACTGGTCTTCCAATACCCCCACCCTGCGTCATTTGTCTGGAGGAGCCCGGTTAAAGTCACCTGGGGGCACTTTCCCTTTCATTTGGCGCCTCCAGACAAAGGGGGAAGGTGTTTGAAGAATGGTTTATTGTAAACATATTTTTTTATTTATTGCGTGTGCGTTGATGGCTGGTTGTGCAGCCTCACCCGGGTTTAATAAATCAGATAAACATTAAGTTACTGATTGGAATAAAACAATAGATACAAGACAATAAAAAGCTGTCTTACATAACCGGAGTCTATGTCCTCATAGATGTGTTCAGCGGGGTGGAAAGGCAGGTTATTCCCGTCCGTTGTGATGGACCTCACAAGCCGATGGGTTCCGACGGGCTTGCTGTGCTGCTGAGTACACATTTCACCCCAAACACATTGGCTAATTTTGGCACACTAAATATTTACTATTTACAACATTTACTGGATGATTTATTCCAAAGTAGTAGTAGTATTTTATGATATTACACGGCTCTTCACTTGCATGGGCCATCCCGGTCTCCGACGGGCAATTATTTAGCGATAATGACTGTTGCTCAGCATATAATGACCGCTGTTAAGGAAAGTGGATCTTTTTGCCTCTGATTCATGTTTTTCGTATCACTCCGCAAGTAGTCCGGAAACTTATCAACGCCAGCATATTCGGTTGTTAAGCGACCTTTCCATATATTTATGTGCCCCATATATTTTTTATTCAGATATTGTTGGGTTAATCCGAACTGAACTGGGCAATTTTTCCTAACCAATAAATGACATTGCATGTTGGTTGATCTGGCACTCCTGGTTGAGTACAAGCAAATATTCAATGACAAAACTGATGATTGACAAGGATGATTTTTGATTCTACTTTTTACTTGAGCATTTTTACCATGTTGTTGTTGGTGGTTGTTGATCACATCACTGGCTTTTGTTCTGGTGATGAGGTAGATTAGCTCTCACATGCAACAAAAATTGCTAAGGGGAGATCAGCTGATAAGACCCAAGTACCATACACATTCAACCTCAAGATACGGATAGTTAGGGACCGAGCCGACATAGTCGGGCGAAGTCCCTATTGTAACTGTGTTGGTTATTCTTTCTTTTCTTATTTTACGAGTTCGATTGCCTTTTTGGGGGCCTGAACATATTCAGTAGTTGACAAAAATTGGTGTGCGCTTTCTCTTACCATTGCAGGCCTGCACTGTCGACTTTCTGTTCTTTTCCCCAAGTTTGAACGTTAAAACGTACTTAAATATAATGAATCGCCAATAATGTTCCTCGTCTTTCTGACAATCTTTCTGACAATGGATTTGTCCGTCGCCTGTTGCTCAAAGTGAAAAATGAAGGCAGGGTGGATTCCTGCTTATCTACTTACATGTGTCTATGGAAAGAAGCAAACAATACACATGGAAACACACCCACATCAGGGCCCTCCCATGCACACATGCCCCATATGTTTTAGATAGATTTTCTGCTTAAAAGCTATTATTGCTGTACTAAAAACAAATAACTGATGGTTTTATGTATAAAAATGCATTCCATCAACATCATCTTTATGTTGAATTCCTAAAGCAGCATATCATTCAAAACCATGAGAGACAAATGGTGAAAGACTGTTGTCAACATGTCTTTTGTTTAGTCTTTGCTGTTGGTTACATTAAGGATATATGAATGGTTCAAGCCTGTTGAACAGGTCTCAAGTAGGTTGGAAGGTTGGTCCCATCCATTAGGCCGCTGCATGCCATCCAACCATTATGAAACATCAAATCCATTAAAGTGCTTCAATGAAGGACTGTCTATTATTTCATCATTTGACAGACACTTCTGTCCACAGTGATTTGCAATCTATTTTAGATACTGTACATGCCATTAAGGAGCAGGTACGGATTTAGGCACACAAAACATTGTATTATTGTGTTTCTGGGTGGCAAACATACATTTCAAAGTAATTTCTAGGTCAATCTATTGACCAGAATCTACAATCATAATCTGACATTCTAGAAAAGGGTATATAACAAAGTATCATTCTTTCCACCCTAAAAGGTGAGGTCTAATTTGCAATGAATTAATATCATTAATAGCTCTATCTGAGCTCTTCTATGGTACTTCTAGTAACAAAGCAATGACATTCTCTATAGCTCTGCCAAATGAAAAGCTTCTGATCCTACATAGATCATGACCCCCTATCCATATACCAGGAAATGTACACAATGATACCTAAAAATAAATATGCTGAGGAACAGTGACGTCTGTGGGTAATTCCAAGAGTCTGCTGTGGAAATAACATGTAGACTTCTTATGCATTACACATACCAGTGTATTTCACAGACACTCTTCTTACGGGTTGATAGTGATTTAAACGTTAAACTAGAGTGAATTGATAAGATCCAGAGACCAATATTAGCCTAAATGATTTGTCTCTATATTGGGAATCAATTAATTTCTTTATTCAATCATTCAAAGATTTGCTTATAGTTGTAGGATTTTATAAATGTATTAATTTTCTTATTCATTAAGTGCCTAATCCAAATTTATTTTTCTGCATTCATATTATTGTCAGGTTAAAGTGTGTGTTTGTGTATATTCTATATAGTCAACTCTACTCTACTTGATGTTTGTGAACACTGAATGTATGAACTACCAGGAATTGACAATAGGTGGCAGTGTTGTTACAGAGTGCGTCTCTACTGAGTAAAACACATTTGTACGGCGCCCCCTTGTGGTCACATGGTAGATCTAAATCTTCATGAGTAAATCCGTGCGCACGGATTTGGTTTGTTCAGGGTACAGTATGAATGACTGAATATGGGGTTTATCATCTATACCAGGGATGGGCAACTTTAATGATAAAGAGGTGATTTTTGATTCTTTATCATCACCATCAGAGGGCCACATGACCGCGCACTTCACCTAATTGGATATGAGAGAAGCTACAAAATAATTAAAAATAAGAACAAATTATGTGTAGATATGTCTGTATCAGTGGTGGCTGGTGATTTAATTTGTTGGTGTGGCGTAGTCATGGACGGGGGATCAGGGTGTCCTCCCCAGATTTTTTTGAATTTGGTAAATGTGATTTCCTGTATTCTGGTGCATTTTGCGGACGCCTACTACCTAAAAATTTATTCTGATTCATTCCTATGCATGTTGAATGAACCAACATACATTTTTTTTCATATTTTCCATGCTGTAATGCATATTTAACATGTCTATGCTCTCAAACACAACACGGTTGTTTTAAAGGAAACAGCCACATAAGTGATTCTTATTTTTTTCAGTGCAAAGGGCTCACATACCTCATCCTTCAACGACGGCCCAAAACTGAAAAACACAAAAAACACACAACAACTAGCATATATTCAGTGCAGTTATAGTAGTTGTAGTGGCGACTTAAGTTGAAATCTTTCATGACTCGTTATCGTTTCTAAGCAAACTGCACACATGGGTTTGCCTTTGGATTCTATGAACAGATACTCTGCTTCTCATCCTGACCGAAAGGTACGTTTTTGGTTGATCGAGTGTTCTGTTAAAATATATAATATATATATATATTTTTTGTTGTTGTTTTTAATCTTAAATTATCTGCAGGCCTCACTGAGTGAGGATGCGGGCCACCAGTTGCCCATCCCTGATCTTTATGGTATGAATGACTGAATATAGGGTTTATCATCTTTACAGTATGAATGACGAATGAATCTAGATGCATACATCTAGAAAGCTGTAGGGTCTGGCAATGAGTAATAAGAATTGCCCAACTCTGAGGGGCGGCACCAAGCATGCACTTGAAAATATCACTGCACGCAATTGGATAACACTACGACCAATCAGAAGAATACAAGGGTTTACGTATCCAGACCAGCGGAGATAACCAATAGATAAGACTCTTGCCGTATCCGGTCAGTGAAACAGCAACGCTTTTGGCCTGCCTATATCAGATACACAGAGCTGATTGGTTAATGTTCTGGGCCAGGGGAATCGGGGAGTGAGTATATTGCTCGTTGAGTGACTCACTGAGCAAATTAGAATTGTGCTCTTGCGAGAACTCCAGGGTAGAGATTTCCAGGGTAGGGTTTATCATCTATACAGTATGAATGACTGAATATAGGGTTTATCATCTATACAGCATGAATGAATGGATGTAGGGTTAATCATCTATACAGTATGAATGACTGAATATAGGGTTTATCATCTATACAGTATGAATGAATGAATGTAGGGTTTATCATCTATACAGTATGAATGAATGAATATAGGGTTTATCATCTATACAGTATGAATGAATGAATGTAGGGTTTATCATGTATACAGTATGAATGACTGAATGTAGGGTTTATCGTCTATACAGTATGAATGAATGAATGTAGGGTTTATCATCTATATAGTATGAATGAATGAATGTAAGGTTTATCGTAGGACTAGCTGTCACAATGCTCATGGGGAATCCCTGCTGCGTAGGACGAACCAAACGAGCACAGACTTACACATCAAGGTTGTTTTTTTTCTACGATATCACCCCAGAGGGCCAATTGCCCAGTCGACTGGTTCGTTTTTTCTTTGTGTACGTATGATTATTAATGTACCGGTAAATAAATCTTAAAGTTGAATCCAACATCCCCTCAGTCCATCAAGCTGGAGGTTAAAACAAAAGGAGCCATACGGAGGAGAAAAAGCATTCATCAGTACATTTGTGTGTTTTTTTACAAGGTTAACATTACAGCATGAGTCGAGGGAAGAAATCGAAAAACGCTTTCAACTCTTGGAGGAAGAGTTCCTGTGGGGGTAGTCGGTTATCGCATCCTTCGGCCATTTTGATAACATCATCTGGAAACACAAGGGTCCCATGACAGCGTGCGCTGGGAGACTAAGGGTAGAAAAGAGAAGATAATAAATAACTGTGTTGTGTTGTTACCGTGCAGTCATCTAGCAGACAGCTTTATGCAAAGCAACTTACAGTGAAGATGTTAGGATACAGGTCGTTATGAGCAAGTAGGGGTGAGCAACAGTATTCTATAGTGCTATATTGGGGTTCGGACCTTTGGCTGGCAGTCGAACACCCTCACCACTACTACACTATCTTCCAGTCAATCATCATGGGACTGTCATATCCAGAAGGATTGGAGGATGGATGGAAGTATGGCTATAGTGATGAATGAATAGAATAGAACAGAGCTAGATTGATCATTAGGTTAAGATTTGCTGTGTACAACAGAACAACAAACGTCAATACAAACAGTACAATACATGTGAGCAAATCATGTATAGTTGGACTTACAGACAGACAGACACAAACACACACACACACAGTCACACACAGTCACACACACACACACACACACACACACACACACATTCCTTTCGCTTTTTCCCTGGAAATCAAAACGGTGGTAGAGTCAAGGTTCAAATTTGAGATACAAATAAAATATACGTAGAACCCAAAGACAAGGGAAAAACAACCGTCAGAAGTTTAAAGAGAGCCGTTGCTTTGCCTCTAAATAAACAGAGTGCCCTCAGAACGGCCACAAATTGTCCAGATAATTCCAAAATCCATCACAAACGTCTGTCTTCCGCCGTGTATCCAGTCCGTCTGTATGAAAAGGTTTCATAAGTCAATACAACACAATAGCGCTGCTCGGCATTTTCAAAGTTGTGAAAATAGAAGGCTCATAAGTTGGGCCACGCAGAATGCAGCACAGTGCCCTCATAGTTCATTCAGTCTTCCTGACCTAGAAAACACCTCACCTTGTCCCTCTCCCGCTTGCTCACCTATTAACTAGCATAAAAGTTTGTCTTTCCGTGTCTGTCTGCCACTCTGTTTGAGTGTATGTCTGCCTGTATGCCTATCTATCTGCTGGGACAATTTGGGAGTACTTTGCTTAACAGATGATTTGACATTGTCTGTAGTGATTGCGTGATTGCGACGCTTGTTGATGTTTTTATCGAGTTGAATGCTTCCCTCTTGGATGTGTCTAGATGTTGTCTTTATCTTGGTCGAATAAAGCTCAAAAAATGATATATTTCAGATTTCACTTTCACTCAACAGGTGCTGTGGCTGCTTTGGGATTGGTAACCAACCAATTTTTGATTTGAAACCAGAAGCAGAAGTACCTCTACTTCCTCTGCCTTGAGTGTAATGTTGAGTACACCGAGTGAATATATGCATAACAACTGTTATCCATTAATTTTTTATTGCTAACTGATCTGGTATTATTACAATTAATTTGCCAATTTGCCAAGTTCATGGTCAGAAAAATAACAATTTTCTACAAACGTTGGGTTTAATTTTTTGTATTTTTCACATGAAACACCCGCACATATTCAATGGCTCAGAACTTGATCCAAGGTAGGTTCTCAGTTTCACACACACACACACACACACACACACACACACACACACACACACACACACACACACACACACACACACACA
>JAOPJL010000088.1:8021611-8031783 GCA_027123545.1 Trisopterus esmarkii | reverse complement strand
AAACGTATGTGTGTGTGTGTGTGTGTGTGTGTGTGTGTGTGTGCGTATGCGACAGTCACAGGACCACACAGACATTACCCTCAAGACACACACACACACCAAAAACACACACACAGACGCACACATACCCAAACACACACACACACACACACACACACACACACACACACACACACACACACACGCTCACGCACACGTGGCGGAGTGGTAATCGGGAGAGTCTGGAGAATTCCCGGTGGGCCGTTAACGTTTCGTGGCCGCCGGGCTGATTAATAAAATAAAATTAATAAAAGTTCCTTGCTGCGCCGTCGGCAGCCTGAGCTGTGCGCCCGCAGCCTCTCACTCGCTCAACAAGCAACACTCACAAACTGTCATCGTCGCAAACTCGCAACCAAGTCACTTATATGGAGGCGGAGTAAATGAGTGGCCCCTCCCCGAGTGGTACAACCCAGGTGGCCTTGAACTGCGATTGGTCAGAAAGACGTAACATCTATGACATTGAACTTGCATGCGGGCTCGAAATTGACTTTTTCGGTCGGTTCTCCGTCTCAACAGTAGGGTGAGAACCGAGCGAAAAACCTACAACCGAGCGTACACAGCCCCCCTTTCAGTTTCCGGCCAACAATGAGACTTCCAACAGAAATCAATGGGATGTTCAAAAGGCGACACATAACAATAAAACACGACAGAAACCGTATTTCGCTGGTGGTGATCAACGATCACCACCAGCCACTCGGTGAGTTGCACATTTCTGAAAACAAATGTTTAGGGTTGTTTCAAGGACAGGGTTGTGCATGCATGTAGACAGCCATTCTGAAGCAGGCAGGGCGATTTTAATGAGCCAAATACCCGAGACAGGACCAATAGTCAAAATGTCGGTGTCAACCATTCTATTTCATCCTAGACAACCCAGAAAGGGGTCTCAATGTGCGAAACACCGGAATTGTCCTTTAACCTAAACATTAACCTACTCAGTAGGCCTGCCCCCGACGTGAGTCAGACATGACGATTGGTCTTTCCTTTCCTTCTCAAACTACATTACAATTGCATGTTCATCAGACCGATATTAAAATTTTCTCAGGGGAGAAAACCCCCGTCTTAAAAGGACTCTAACTTCTTGGCTACAGCCCCGAATATTTTTAATTGCTAGCGACACTCCTAGTGTCGCATCACCGTTATTCAGCATCCCCGTCAGACGATATTATGCCCTGCAATAGCATGCGTTTCACCTATAGAGGGAGACATCTAACACGAAAAGTGGGGTTGGGATAACCACAACTATGGTGATGTGGGATGATTATATGCATACTCTGAATTCTCACCACAAATTCCACTGATGACATCTGGTGATCATAATAACATGAGGATGATCGTCTCCCACTCATGAATACATCCAAGTTGTTCACACCGTTGACAGGAATGAACCGCAATAAGTAGCAGGAAAGGCAAAGGGTGGAGACATTCACAGTCATATTATCCAAATAGTAGTCATTTGACATCCAAATCAAATCAAATTAACCCTCAGGGTTATTTATTGGCGTGGGTCTGTACCCGTTCTGCTATGCAGAGTCACAAGCAAAGACACGGACTGGCGCCTCAACAACAGCTATTTGACGCAGAACTGTAATTTAAATCGACCCAAGATGCACTCTACAGCAAATCTTTTCTCCACTGTTGAGTGACCCCATAAAAAACTTGGTGGCTCAAATCTGATTGCATGCGTTTTAGCCCTGAGCTAATTTACTTGGAAATATGTCTGGAGATATTGTGGGAGGCAGAGATTTTTACTTTGTCTTCAAAAGACCAGAGTGCCCAACTTGGAGGGAACACATATAAACTATGGGCCAGAGGGTTTAAAAAAGGGTGACGTTTAGTCTCACCAACCAGACCTGCTGGGAGTAAAAGCGTAACAGTTCTAGCCATGGACTGTATAAAATGCTTTTTTTTGCCATTTTCTTCAAATTCCTCAAATCTTGGAAAAAGTTCCAGTAATGAGAGGGGAAGGGAGATGGGGGGCGGAAGGGGATATTTGTGTGCTTCGAAGATGACATTAACAAATGATAAATAAAAACCATCATTTTCTCACAGCCATAAACCTCAGGGGTTACACTGCCCAAGGGAAGACTAAAAACAATGTCTCAACAGTTAACGTGACCTTTTCAGTGGCCTGAATCTTGTTATTGCTGCTATAAATATAGAAAGGTAATTTCCTGTGTTAATTAAAGAAGGACTATGATTGGCCAAGGCAGTATAACAAGGTCCCAGCGGCTGGATTGGCGCGCGCGCGCACGCACACACGCACGCACGCACACACGCACACGCACACGCACACACACACACACACACACACACACACACACACACACACACACACACACACACACACACAGTGGAGACCTTTACAGCACGACTTGACAAGCGTCAAGTGGAGGGGGATGTTTTCATTCAGATTCTGTCGAATTGAGAGCAGAATAGTGAGTGAAAAACATCCTTCCGTTTTTATAACCTCTGCCTATTTTATAACGATGCCCCAATTTCGAAAAGTGTTTTCAACAGTAGGCCTACCCCCCAGGAGAGTGAGAACGACTAAACCGTGTGTCCCTGGTATGTCGTTTCCACGATGCAACACCCAATTGGCAGGACTTGTTTCCGACAATTAAAGTAACTGTTCCTCTCTTTGCCTCGGAGGAACAGCAGGCAGAAGTGGGTTGTGCAGGAGGAGAGGCATTTGGAAAGATCTCACAATAACAAAATAGCACCTGTGGCAGAATCTGACGGATATTAACATTTCAAATATCACTTCAACAACAATAACCGAACAAATATGAGCTTTTTTTATTGGCCTCATCTTGCTTTGCCTCACACAATCAGATCATGAAACACAGCAACAAGGCACTGGCTGGCAGCGCGCTATGAGGGCTGGCCAAGACCATCACAGATCAGACTAAATAAATCAGTTAAATTCCGACACCTTGTGGCGATACGACTAATTTACATTCGACTAAAATATAACTTAAATCAGTTTGATTTTTCAACATATATTTTCAATATTTACACCAGCTGATCAAGGTCGTCGATGGCGACGACCTTGTCCTTATACCGACGCAGCGTGTAATACCAAAAATAATAAATAAACTCAACAACTAAACTTAATGACAACATCGACAACGTGCCATACAAAACTACACAGTGTTATATGTTTGTACGGTTGAATTCCAGCAGAACCTACCTCAAATTTGAGACCCTTTTTCCTGACCAGAAAAGATAACAGCCTACTACCGTCTGCCGGGCGGGTTCCCTGTGGCATGTACCTGCCGAACCCTCCCAGGAGGACCCTATTAAGCTCCGCCCCCCGGACACGGTGCGTCCTGTAGGGACTCCGGTCCGCCATCAGTCAACAGCGAACGCACCTTCTTCAGAATCCCTTATTAACTTTTTATTAATTAATTATTAACTGTTTATTAACTATTAACTTTTATTATTATACTTTTTTTTTTACTTTGAATTGTACTTTTCCTAAGAAGGCCTATACTGCACTGACACCATATGTCCAGCAGAGGGAGCCTGTGTCTCCCTGTAGGAAAGTGCATCGCTTCCTTCTACTTATCCTCGATTTAGCGACCGTCCAAACACACGCAGAGCAGATAAACGTGTACGCTGGATTTCGGAGATGTGGTCGTCACATGGTGGCATGAGCTAAACCCAAACGAGTGAGCCATATCCCTGCACTTAAAGCGTTGACTCTCGCTGCACATGAATCAGTAGTGAGGGTGTGAGTGAGGCGTCGCACCGTGCACATTGCTCAGCTCTTCAAAGTCTCTCTGCCTTTTTGCTTCCCCCTCGAGGAAAGTTAAAATAAACTTTGATGACACTTTGACATTAACAGCTGACGGAGTGTGAGGAGTCCTTTTGGAGGCGAATGCACAACTTTCTGGAGGAAATAATGAAAAAGTCTCACCTGTGATCATATCCAGGTGACAGCTGACAAGGTGAGGGATGGCGAGCTTTTAATAGCCACACGCATCTATGCTGGAAAACCTTGACATTTAATTTTTATTGTTGCATTTCAACATAGGCTATTATGTGAATCTAATCTTCTAGTTAATAAAAAAAAAACCATCTAGTTTTGCTATGATTGCCCTGCTATACTTGTATGTCTTATTTTTCGATTGAGACCTAATTACCGTTTTCTTAATCTGTTACGCATGTTATTTCAATTAGACATGGAGGCCAAATATGAAGCCTGTTAGTAGGTTTACTACGTCACATGGGCACACAAATGCCCTTTCAATGGAGAGTGCGGGGGAAATGTACTGCTTTATGTTTCGGCGCTCATGGATGAAGTATCGTTCCTGTTAATTAAGCGGGAAATGGGTTAATGTGTGACATGGATGAGCTGTCATGGTATGTCTCTCCTCAATGGGTGACCACACACACACACTCGTTACCGTGCGTTAGCGGTGGATCCTGCATAGAAACTTGCGCCGCTCGGCTGTGACAATGTGGTAGAGACGACGAAGCAAGCGGGGACATCTATTTCGGTTGTTGTACATCCAGCCTCCTTCTTCCCCTATTTGTAGCGAGAGGTTCCTCCTATAGATCGTGTGTCTATTCAGAGCATATACAGTGGTACCGTGTGTAACAGTGTTTCGATACAATGCAGCCGAATTGCTTCCTCGCTTCACCTTAGTGGTCACAGAGTAAACCAAGCTCAATATAGGGTCTACGTCACTGGATTTGCACACTTTGTTTGGGTGCTTAGTGAAGTGCAAGTATTCCTTTCTTTAATGGCATGATGTCTGATGGATTTAAGACATATCGTTCCCATCGTAAATCAGTCAGACTTTAATAAGTTTCACCGTTTTATAGAGACAACTCACTTCTCAGGGACACACATGCATGCACCACACACACACACACACACACACACACACACGCACACGCACACGCACACACACACACACAGCAAAACAAACAATGAAAGAGAAAGGCAGTGTCTTTGCAGATTAAATTGGCTCTGCCAAGCCTCAAGAGTAATATGTATACTACAGACACACACACAAACACACACACACACACACACACACACACTCACACACACACACACACACACACACACACACACACACACACACACAGTATAACATACAAACATGCTTCACACTGACTTGAAGACATAAACATGCTCATGTACACAGAAAAGACACAGATTTATAAACACACGCATACGCACACTCTGTTGTCCACAAATAAATAAACAAAAGAAAGTGGTGAAGATTTACAGCTGAATACCAACCTCTCCCTACATTCCTCTTTCTGTCTTCTGAGTCCTTGTCTCCATCTCTCCCTACATTCCTCTCTTTCTGTCTTATAACCTCCCCTTGTCTCCATCTCTTCCTACATTCCTCTATTTCTGTCTTCTAACCTCTCCTTGTCTCCATCTCTCCCTACATTTCTCCCTTTCTCTCCTCTAAACTCTCTCTCTCTCTCTCTCTCTCTCTCTCTCTCTCTCTCTCTCTCTCTCTCTCTCTCTGTCCTGATCTTTTACTCACTCCCTCCCTCCCTCTCTCCATTCCCCTGACCCTCCACCTCCACCCAGATCCTGTGTGGAGTGATCCTGGAGGTTCTTGGGGAGTCGTACCCGGAGGTGGTGACGGGGGAGGCGGCGGCCGCGTGGACCAAGCTGCTGGACACCGTGTGCTGGAAGCTCTCTGCCGTGTACGACGAGCTGGGCTGGACCCCCGGGCCCGGGTACCAGGACGGCCAGCAGCAGCAGCACCACCATGACACCTCCAGCAGCAGCTAGTCATCAACATCACCCTTACGCCCCTACGGCCACCCCGCTCCTCCTCCTGACTTTCTGAAGACTTTTTGAGTTTTGTATTATTGACGTCCCGACACCAAAAATGAGCATGTGCGCCAAAGCGCCTGGACCACCATGCCCCGTACTAAGGCCTCATTCATACCGGTAACTTAGTTCCCTAGCAGTTCACGGGAAGACCATTTAGTTGCAATTTAACACAGGGTAGCTGTGCAGCAGTGGCTACTGGGCTACACACTCCAATATACGGTATATATAGTTAAATTGAATAAGTGACTGTTTAAACTCCTGCGCTTCACATTTGTTGAAATATGCGTCTATTACTCTTTGATCCATCAGACCACAGAATTAGTTTGAGTCGGAAAACTGTTGAACTACGCAGGTCTCAGTGGGCCCAGAAGCTGAGGGGCAGCCCTGCTGGGTCCTGGATTAAAACAGTTTAAGACAGACTGGCACCATGTCCAACTTGGTGACCAGGAAATATTATAAAACATCCATAAGTAATGGGCATGCTCACGTTCAGTGAGCTACTAATGCACACTCGTGGGCTCAAATGGAAATCTGGCAAGCAAGGAGTAAAAAGCAATGTTGAGCTTCTAATTGTTTCGTTCAAATGTGTATCTAGTTCTTGTAGGCGTAATACAGTTGAGAGGTTGACCCTAAGATGGGCCAACTGAAAATAATGTAATGGTTAAATTAGTGGTGGTTGAAAGAAATTGTATCATAAGCAATATTAGACAACGAGGACCTGTATGAGTGTGTATGTCTGTGAAAGTGTGCTAAATATTGAGCCTAGTGCTAAACACGGCACTAAACACATGCTAGGGACCAGCCTACTCAATCTAACAACCTAACACAAACTAAATCTACAGTCATGATATCCATCTCACATTTTATGTATATTATTTACACATTTATACATTTAACAGCTTTTTTACTTTTTTTTTATTCTTCTTAAAATGGCTTATTTTTTTCAGAACCTAAACAGATAGGCTGTTAGTTTGTTTGTCACAGATATTGTCTCTGTGTTTTTATAAATAAACTAAACTGTATAAAGAGTAACTAAAAGATATAAAGGGAGCTAACCATACAAAGGAAATATGCCCGAACCACCAGCAAGCCAATGATTATGTCAAACTGGGTTGTGCCTTCGACAGAATTTATATAATCTCCATGTCATCTAATTCTAAATGTCATCTTGTTCTAAATGATATAATATTCCTTTTTTTATCAGTTGCTAATGAATTCTTCACTCCTCAACGCAGAATGTATTTCTATGAATTTGGTCACAATGTATTCATGAATTTCACGATCATTGTTTTTTTAGAATAAAAATAAATAAAATATATATATATATATATATATATATATATATACAGTACAACAACTGTTCTTTATTGGCTTTTCTTAACAATCATTGTGAAAGATTTTTGAAATGATCTAAGCTTCACAACTGTATAAACAGACAGATAAAAACATAAACTTTCTTAATTTTAAGGGCCTTGTTTTTAAGTGCAAGCTATGTGGGGGGAAACTGATGCCACGTTCAAGACAACTTCGAACTTTGGTACTTTCAACTCTGAGATTCCGATTCCAGCTGTTGAACTCCACATGGATACATCAAAGTGAAATATAATACATTTACACATTGCATAATAACACTTCAAACTATGTTTTAAAACACTTATAATAATTGTTTACCCATTGACGATGAAGGCCAACATATCTGATGGTGTTACTAACGTTAAGTCTGAGCTCTGAAATGATAACGGAATTTCCAACCTGTAATTCTTAGCTCGCCGGCCTAGTGGCAAGCATTGCAGGTTGCTAGTATCATTCAGCTTTCATTGGTTGCTGCTCTATACCTGCCCACAGTTACTACTTAGTTACCTACTCAGCCTTAGTTAACACTTACTAAAGATAGTAGGTTTAGCTATGCTGGACTACAGAATGCAATGCTATGCTTCCTATGACCCACATGCCTTTGAGCCACAGCCCGGGCCTATAAGCATAACTAACTCTTTCAAAAAATATGTGTTAATGTTATGTATGTGTTGGGGTGTTTGGGGTGTTGATGCGCAACTCTCAATATTATTACAATATTGCTAGGTTTACCGGGCATTCATAAGTCCTGATAAGTCTAATCGCTACTCAAACTCAAGTCAGCTCCACCTCCATCACCTTGTGGGACAGGTACACCCTGGGTAGCATGATCTTGCGGTCGTGAGTAATGAAGCAGGAAGGTGAATTAGCCTCTTTCTTTCTGGAATAAGTAGACCTTATAAAAGACAATTGATCTGATTCTCTTCAGACTGTGTAGCACACTGCAGGAGAATGGCACACGATAATTTTGAAGTTCGACAGAGATAGGAAGGTGACATCTGCTTCAAGGACAATGTGCTGAGAAGTTGGCGCTTGGTGTAAAATGGTATGAAGGTTGTACAAGCAGGAGTTACTGTCGCTCTGGCCCAAAATGTCGTAGATAATGATAATATAGAATAATAATGACAGTAGAATCAAGAGCAAGGCAAAAAAAAAAAGGCACTAGCCTATGATGTCAGAAAGATGCACACAAAGCTTCAGCCAAGGATATTGGAAGAACACTTCTCAAGGCACTTTGCTGTACGCCCTTATGATCTACAGCCAGAGTTACACAGCCCGAGGACCCCAATTTTCATAGCCGTTATCGATCTACAGTCCGCCTATGATCAGGTTCCATGAGATGCCTTATTCCGCTGCCTTATTCCGCTGCCATTCGACTCAGATGTGCACACCTGATAGCTATGCTGCGTGCAATGTACACTGGTACACAGGTGAGCATCAAAGGAACTATTTCTTGCTTTGAAACACTAGTGGGGTGCCGCAAAGCTGCCTTGGAGCCCCCTCCCATTTTTAACATCTATATGGACTTAGCAGAAAAACTTTGACATAGAAGTAAAAAAAAGTTAAAAATGTAAAACTAGCCTGAAGTGTACTGAACTGAATATTGAAAAGATTTCAAAACTCTGGCTTCACTGTGAAGTGCTGTATGCCCTATGAAGTATCCCATAGAGAGCTTCGTAGTAAAGCACTATCATCTGGTCAAAGCCAAATCACTGAACACCTTTTTGATGTTGATGCTCAGCAGATGACTGCTGGACCACAGGTTCAAGCAGGAGCGACCCAAGGCCACTAGTGCGCCTAGTGGGAAAATATGATGATAACTATGTGTTACTACTAAAGAACAGCCTTTTTTAAATCTCACTCTGAATTGACATATTGACAATGGCTATGTTAGGCTTTGTATTGTTATTGATTGATTTACAGGCTAGAGCAGCCTTCATCCGCAAAGTGTCGTACAGTTAACTTACAGACAATTCGGATTGTCATTAATGAGCAGGTAGGAGTTGGCTCAATGTTTGATCATTGGGTAAACAATGTTATCCAGAGTTCCTAGAAGTATAAAAACATAAACTGAATTGTATTGACAGGGTCATGATACATCAATTTAATTTCATATATTTAAGCAATACGTGCAATTGATGTGTTTCTGCTTGATTTTCCTCCAAACCTTTCATGTCTGCGTTTCCCCCTCAGGACGATGTGGGGTCGATAACATTTTAGTTGTATTCCCTCTTGTAGAAAGCTGTAGGGTCTGGCAATGAGTAATGAAAATGGCCCAACTTGAGGGGAGGCGCCAAGCATGCATTTGAAAATATCACCGCACACAATTGGATAACACTATGACCAATCAGAAGAATACAAGGGGTAAAGTATCCAGACCAGCGGGGCTCTCTAATAGATAAGACTTGCCGTATCCGATCAGTAAAACAGCAATGCTTTTGGCCTGCCTATATCAGATACACTGATGTGATTTGGTTAATGTGCTGGGAGAGGGGCATCGGGGAGGGGTTATATTGCTCTTTTCCAGAGTGTCTTGCTGAGCAAATCCTATTTGTGCTCTCGCGAGAACTCTGTATTTCCAGGGAAACTTCTGAAGAAAACAGTGTGGAAGACCAGGGAATGTTCCTTCATTCCTCGTGGCCATCTAAGTTCCTAGCGTCAGTTGGGTCGAGGAACATCACCAAGCTAGCGTTTAGGCCCATACACAATTGTCAATGACTGACAGTAATTGACTGGCATCACGTGTCTCACTCAACAACTACTCGATTTCTAGATGATGTTGTCTTCACTACTTCTGTGATTTATGGCAAATCTGTCTCGTAGTCCTCTACTGTGCCAATTGTACAGTGAGGGGTAGCTTGGAGAACAGTCAATATGTGCACAATAACATCCACACACACACAGACACACACAGACACACACACACACACACACACACACACACACACACACACACACACACACACAC
>JAOPJL010000088.1:7822176-7835889 GCA_027123545.1 Trisopterus esmarkii | reverse complement strand
CACACACACACACACACACACACACACACACACACACACACACACACACACACACACACACACACACACACAATAATTAGATTACTAGGAATGATGGTTTGCTTGTGGAACTCATTAACAAGGCCAAGATTCCTGGTTCAATTTCTACCGGGGCACCTACTGTAATGATCAAGCACTCTAGTCTGTGCCTCACAAGAGCCAACAGTAGCCTACTCTATGGAATAACTAAGTTGCTACTTCAATAATTACATCTTTGATTGAATCGGGTTCACCAGTTTAATATTCTTCATTGTTTGTTAAATATGTCAGATTCATACATTACCCGGTTCCCATTGGGAAAAGTTTACAGACCTATTAAAACGTTGAAACACGAGAACTCTTCCCTCTAATGGTTGACCATGGGATCATTTGGAGAGGCTGCAAGAACGAGTGTTTCTCAGAGCGTGAAACGGGGAGAGAGAGAGAGAGAGAGAGAGAGAGAGAGAGAGAGAGAGAGAGAGAGAGAGAGAGAGAAAATAAAAAACAAGCATTCCAATGAAAATACACTAATAACATTTTTATGGACAGATGATCTTTCTAACAGTCCTAGCTGTGAGAGAGGATATATAATGGACAGAGGAAAATGCTTCATTTTAATAGGATTAGGCCCCTTAGTGACAGAACAAATGCATTGATAATTCACTATACTATCCGATGCATCGGTGCAATATCTAACATTTGCAGGCCTACATTCTAGACTTCACTGAATGACCGCAGACTGAAAGGCTATTTTCCTCCAGAGCTGCTCTGACCCGATGCCAATTATGTATGATTTCAAGCCCTCACCCCCCCACCACCCCCCAAATCATAATTACGTCTGAACAACACGCCATGAAAAGCTATTTATCGCCGTCGTTTCTTTAAGGACATCGCCATAAAGCCTTTAGATGCCTTCTGAAATCTCTCCGCAATTACCCGTTACCAGTAGCAACTCTGCAGAGGCCACGTTGCTTTGTGTCCAGCTCGGGTTTTGTTCTCGACGCCGGGAACACAATCGTATCATACACCTCGTAATAAGAACCACGACAGAGAAATCTATTTGCTCAACAAATGTTGTGGAGATTAGTCCGGCCCGCGTACTGTACGCACAATTTGATCCCCGATCCGGCCGGTGAGAGGCTGTGAAAGCATCTCATTGTTTTCCTGAGGAATTGAAAGGTAATGGTCCGCATCGGAGAGAAGGCCCCCCCCGGATAAATAGAAGCCATTCATTCTGCCAACAAACAGCATGCTGCCGCCCGGCCAGAGGTCGCTTATTAATGACGGAGGAATAGAAACACTACTGATAAGACGCGAGTCGTTCAGAACAAACAAAAAAGACGCAGCGGTGAGAAATGATGTGTGGTCGTGAACGCCCACTAACCAGGACTAAAGTTAACACGGGTATACTAATGATGGGATATGATGGGCCTTACATTCTAACTAAGCCCCTTAATATAACCAGCCCCTTCGTGTCACACATAGCTCCAGGTCATGGAACAGCCAAGTCACCATAAAGAAGATTTAGGTACATAGAAGGAGCCGGCCCTCTGCTCCCAAGGGAAGACCCGACAGAGAAGGTACCAGCTCTCTTCTCCCAAGGGACAGCCAGATCATCCATGCCACCGGTTCCCAGAACCTTGAATTAGTTACTTAGAGAAAACCCTGCTTCCTGGCCCCAACTGAAGGCAACAACAGTCACCCCACCACAAGATTTAGGGATAACAGAAGATACATGATACAATGGTCCAAGTCATTCGCCCAGGAGCCCGAGAACACCAAGGTCACAGGTGCAATATGCATTTCACTCCCTTTTTGCACAAACATGTTCGTTAGGAGCGTGCATTCACACGCACGCGCTCAACGCGCTCAGCTTAAACTCTCTCCTTTTCTCATATCCCCTCACTCGAAGTAGAACCTTGCTCCAAGGCGAAGCTACGAGTCCCTCAGCGCGCGCCAAGGTACTTAGACCGAACCGACCTCTTAGGCTCATCATCTAGTATAACCTGTCACCAGTATAACTTTTTGTCACTAAATAAATCCGAGGCTCTTATGCCGACATAGTCCATCCTTCTCCGTCTCAGTTCCTCTGATCCAGCCAACAGCCAGACCACTTTTTTCCCAACAGGACAAAGCCCTGGACGGATTGAATCGTAGATGGGTGTGTTTTATTCATAATTCTTCATTATCGTATATTTCTTTATGGAGTAAATAGCTGCAGTAGAAAAGTGAAATAGTAGTGTTTCAAAGTCAAGACACATGGTCTGTCGCTTTAAGTAAAAGCGTCAAAGCAACAAAATAACATTTATGGTGGTATTGTAAACTTGGTGGGAAATAGATTAGGGGTTGTGGATGTCTTTACCGCTCTCTTCTAGAAGGACCACGTCTGCCTCGTAATCCTGTGTGCCGATCTCCCGAAGTGTCAGGTTAGGCGACGCTAAGAACAAGTACTCATGGATCGCCAGCATCATAGAGGTTAAATGATCTCCAAACGGATCCTACAGATTGGGGACAAACAAACAAATGTGTTCTACACCAACATCGATAACATTCAAATGACATTCAATTGATATGGTGAAATCTGAACTCACCTCAGGTCTTCTCGCCACAATGTCGAAACTGGTCTGAGGCCTCGGCACCTTCGCTGCCAGCTCCGGGGCATGAACTTCAGCCGATACGATGGCCGAGTCCAGGTTGGCACAGATCTGCATCCGGAAAAAGAGAGGGGTCATTAATGTCCAACGATTTAAAGGTGCTCTGTGTAAGACTCAGAAATTCATTCTCATTACTGGCCCCTTTTGGCAGGAAGCGTGAACTGCAGCTTGCTCGAGCTTTGCATTTAGTGTACTGGAGTCATGCTCCATGGGTTGAGACCATAACAATTATAAACCAATGTTAGTTAATATAACGACAATCCAGGATTGGATGTAGGATCTCTCCCAGCTAATTTCTGACCAATAACGGTATCTTTTTCGTGATTGGTTCGACAAATCCATCTTGTCTGACAATCACAATTGCGTGAAATTAAAGAGTTGTCAATGGCAGCGAGACTTAGAGAGGGAGCCGCAGATAGGGAGAGCAGACTTTTTTTGCTTGCTCTCTTCTAGTCTCTCTCTCTCTCTCTCTCTCTCTCTCTTTACAAATCTTAATTTTACCTACAGCGCCTGTAGACTTTTCAGCGGCTTTGACTTTTGCCCAAAAATCATATTCAAAGTTTGTTTGTTTATTAATATTAATATTAGAATATTCTAATATTTATTATTATAAAACGTTTGGCTTAAATCAAGCGATCTGATAGGTTCCTAACTGTTGTATAATGAGCATGTACATAATTGCTATGACGTCCAATCAGTTTGCAGAGTTCTGTATCACGCAGCGCCTAACTTGAACTGTTAATTTATATACAAAAGCAATAGCATAGTTCACTGAAGCCTAAAAATATGTTGATTGATGGAGAGGGTGGAAATGTCGAACCAGGGTTCGAATTATCTTTTCATCTTCAAGGGGGTCTCTCTACCTCATAAAAAGAAGTTGGAGCACCGTGCACATAGCATTACCATGCGCAAAAGCGTCGGTATTCGTAACCTCTTCTAAGTTCTACCATAACATTTCGCATGAAAATCTAAATTGAGGAAATGATACTGGGAAACGAATAAACCATTAAAAGCAACGAGTGAACAAAAGCGATCCAAATATTTTTTCAACCACCACCTCTTTCCTTGACATTTAGTTTTCACCTGACATATGCGACAGATGTCATCAAGGCAACCTTGTCTCACAGGAATCTGTGAAATGAGTCGGTCTACGCCCCGTATAGTTGCCTATTTTAATTGAACGTCTTTAATGGTAAGAGACCGCACAGGGATGGATAATGAGTGTTGTTTAAGATTAAATTACAATGCCACATATAGCAGAACCCTTCAGATATGAGAGACCCCCTCAGATTGTTGACCTCGTTGCCTTAATGGGAGCCAGTCCTCACTCTATGGGAGCTCGGCTCCCTCCTAATTCCAACACCGCGGCGAACCAACCAACGTCTACGGGCAGGGAACAATGTTTTCAGAAGAAAAACAACGGAATCTGAATTGAGAACAACGTTCCAGCAAATACATTTACAAAAAAGAATGCCCATAAAAGGTTTGAATATTAAGGGCTGCCTAAATATTCTTTCCAATATACATATAATAGCCCGGACCTCAAGGACATGCTCCACAGCCAGTGCTAGAGTGTTGGCGCCGCCCGGTGACGCCGTCAGGCCGAGGATCTGAGGCAGCTTGCGCTCTCCTTTGAGCTTCCTGCCAATGTAGCGTCTCATGATCTTGTTGTACACTCCCTCCTTGTGGGTGTGGTGACACTCGTCGATGATCAGCAGAGTTATGTCTGAAAGGAAAGAAAAGAACGGGGCCAATTGGCGGCCGTTGAAGACGCTGTTGAAATATAGTAGTTGTGTAAGTAAAAAGTAGTTGCCTTTCTCAACATTTATGTGTTTCACTTCTACATACTCCTTTTCAGACACATAGTTATTGCATTTTTGGTTTGCAGTTGTGTGTTTGTTCATTATTTTAAATGTTTGTAAAACTAAACAAATCAAAACTTTTGAATGTAGTGCGTTATGCACTTGACTACTACTAAGTGAAAGAGATACTATTACTCCCTTATATTCTGACTCCCTGAGCTACTCTGCACTGCTTCTTCTTTTTTAAGAACTTGGACTGTAGGGTACAACTTGGAATTACTGTAATTAGGTATTTAATGAGTGTGGATACCTCTTTGTATTTATAGCGGATATCATGTTCCGTGGTAACACCTATAGCTAAGTCCCTGATTGTGCAACATATATTCCCAGTAAGCAGTTCTCCAAAGAGTTTGGAACAACTTCACCCATAAGGGGGTGCTATGAATCTTTAATATATAAACAAGACTCCTTGCAGTTTTCAATTTGAATGTATTTTAATTGTGCCGAGCCTGACTTCAAGATATATTTGTCTTCGAAATGAGGAAATGTAAATATAAAAACAAACCTTAAATAAACCCAAGGAACATCTTACCCGAGAGCTCAACATGTCTCTCCTCATCAGGGTGGGCCAAGGCGTTCTCCAATATCTGTGCTGTGCAGATGACAAGGTCTGAGTCCTCCAGCACAGCGCTGAAGAAGTCCTTCTCCTCGGAGTCTCCACTGACCTGGACCAGCTTGTACCGTTTGCCCAGGAAAGGGTCAAACTCTTTGGTGTAATGCTGTTCCACCAGATGTACCTTTAGGAAATATCAACACCTGATCAATAGCAGTTGTTGAATTGTTTTTGCAAAAGGTTCCGTCTGAGTAAGAACATGGATACTTGGACAACCTGGAAAACTGCTATTTAGTCACTAAGGTGCAGGGTGGGGTAAGAGCATCTTGCTATAGGATGCCTACTGGTAGGTCATGGACAGTGGGGATCGAACCCAGAACATTCTGGCTGGGAGAAGAACACCCTAGCAACTACACTATCCTAAGGCCTATAAATACAAACATGAATGATGAAACTGAATGAAACTGAAACTGAATCCCACTTAGGCATGGACTCATACATTCCTTCATTAATGAATTCGTTCATATTTGCATCTTTTTGGATAGACTGAACATAAGTACATATTTATATTTATTAACAGACTGACAGACTTGGGGTATATTTAGATATCCCCGGTCAACAGGCATCCAGAAAGTTTGGTGTTGACATACCCATAGGGGGCACTATAACTTCCGGTCAAATTCAAACAATCAACCCTTGTTGGTGAAACTTGGTGTAAATGCCTTTCTTTTCACGAACATGAACATTAACATTTTGCCTCTCGGACCGATTATGTCCGTCAGGACAGATTTTGCTGTACAGTGAACATTTTCAAATTGTATTCTTCAGAACCACCACCTTCAAATGACGCATGGTTTTCATACAAATGATATATGTACTTAAATCCCAAGGTTTTAATTGTGTAAAAAATGGAGTTATGGCAAATCCAATACATGCTGAGTAGCAAACATTATCCTATCCAGTGTGTGTGTGGGGGAGTTACAGGAGACAAACCCCAGTGCTGAATAATAAAGATGGAGGCATAGTTTCGTTTTGGAGTAATGACTACACCCTGGGGGCAGGGATGGGCAGGGATAGGTGGTGCATGGGTTCTGTTCTCTGATTCTTACCTGCACCTCCCCAGTGTACAATTATCACTGCTGCATTTACCTCCATGGGGATAAATTCAGGTTTATCTTATGCTATATGTCATACCATATTTTATTATATGCATGCATATATATATCTATGCATACCTTGTTAACCAGGACCACCACCTTGGCCCTGTACTTGGTCTCCAGGTGTCTCTTGGCCACGTAGACGGCGGCCCGAGTCTTGCCCCCTCCGGTGGGCAACCAGATGATGACGTTCTCCCCCATAACAGCTCTCTTCACCACTTCCTGCTGGTACCCACGCAGATTAAGGTCTCCCATCCTGTCAGTCGCTTTCTGTTGTGTGCAGAGAATTGCATCAGCATGAATTGAAAATAATGATCACTGGTCTTAAAGGGAGCAATTCAAGTGTAATAAGTATGACAGTAGGTAGACAGTTTAAATGAACAAAAGTTAACATGAAAGACCATTATTAAACATGACAACCATTACTAAAGGATTACTAGACCATTAGTTAACGGTTAATAACTCATATAATTGTTAGTTGTTGCTTACAACTGCGTTAGCTGGTGTTAATTACTCTTATTGCAAAAGTGTTACCTTAACGCCTAATAAACGCATATGAGTTCATTAGGCTACCTTGGAATAATAAATAAGAGAATGAATAAGAGGTCTTGATGCCTTAAATAGGCAATGCTTTAAACATAGTAGTTGCTCAAAATGGCATAAGAAAAAGCATTCTAAGGCTGGTTCGTTAAACGTCATCGTCTTTGTAAGCAGATATAATAGTAGTAATATGAATATGATTAATAGTAAGGGCGATCGCAACCCATTCAGACACCTCCACCGTTTACATAAACATTCAGTCGAATAACAACAAGAACCAAATCTAGACCTCAAATAAAAACAATCGCCATTAATATACGACATTGACCCTTTCTTGAATTCAACATTACAATAACCCACGATCGTAAGCTTACCCCTTGGGTCCGATGAGGTGTTCTGTTCAACTCCGCGTTCCTCTCTGTGCTCTAGGTCTGAACTCCACCGCTTTAAAAAGCTGATCGCTTTGCTTTTGTACACGGGGAAACGAAAACGAAAGTAAAATGCACTCCTCTATACAGGGGGGCAGTGTCATGGCAAAATAACCTGCTTTGTCTATTATTTTTAACTTATTTTGCCTTCTAATACTTAAAAAAGAACCAACCATAGTGTCCAGCAAAAGGCAATCAATCCCCTGCACGTAACATTTGAGGTGATAGGACCTTGACGCTCTGAAAAGGGATTCCCTTTAAAAGGCCCTGGTTGGGAAAACATAACTTAACATTGTGCTTCTGGGAATTTCCATCAGTTGAGGCTTCGTTTTATTAGAATACGATTTTGCATATTTTTTGGTTGTGTAACACCATAGCCAGCAATTCCAAACTGAAACCGTACCAACGTAGACCTATAGAAAAAAAACTTTATTAAGGTTTTACAGTTACAGTAGATTGGCATGTATACTATAACTAGACAGTAGTAGTTGCTATATAGATTAAAGTTTCACTCTGTCCTCTTCAATACGATTCTGTACTGCAGCATATGTAGATCATTAACAACCCTGAAGAATGCAACACTGACTTAAGTTATTCAAAGCTAAGTATGATTCAAGTACAAAATAAACACACACACACACACACACACACACAGATACATACAAAGTGAATGCAACAATCAACAAGCAGGTTCACCCGAGACACGGGTCTGCATACTTCATACCGAATCATTGTAATCATAAAATGACCCACACGAGTTACTTTGCACCATGAGTGTGAGACGCGTGAAGGCGAGTCTGGCTGCTATGATTGAATACTGAATGAATTGTGTTATCGTTTTTTTGCCATGCTGTGACAACCAAAGCTAGTTGGTATGGAATGAGTTATAACCCAGAATAACTTAACTTGACCTTTAAACCAAACCGTGAAACATCAGCACCACGTTGAAGGACTGGTTTCTTTTTAGAGTAATTCTAAATTAAAAGATGCAATAATTCAAGAAAGGACATCCAGGAGGATCTCAAAGGAACAGGTAAACCACGCCTTTTAAATGTATAATTTTAAAATGAAATACTCTACTAAAACATATTACGGTGAAACTGATGCAATCCTGAAAGAGATGGGAAGGGAGGGGCAATGTAATGTACAGAACTGCTTGTTTCCACCGATGGTCAATGGTTGACTAGTTGGTAGGCGGGGGTCAACCGAGAGAGTAACTAGGTTACCCAGTGCAACAACTGCCCATGTTTGACGAGAATGTGTGAAAATGACTGCACCTCTTGTTGATAAGACCGATGTTCATATAACCCTCTGGTAAACTGGCCTGTTCAAGTGTCATACTAACAGAAGGCAACGGTGGCTTAGGTCCTAAGGTCCAGTCTCTGGTTTTTAAATCAGGGCACAATGTTGACTTAAAAAAACAACAAAACCACATAGTTGCATCCATGCTTGATCCTTAACACATAATGTCATTTTCATTATTTTTTTTTTTTACTGGAACCTATAACTTTGGTACGTTTAATGCATCAAAACAGTTATTTTTCAATTACAGCATTTCAGATGAGATAGCGGGTTTCAGAGGAATACTTGACGGGCAGAAGAGGAAGGGATAACATTTACCACAACGTAATGCCCAGGTGGCCCCTATCGTTAAGTCTTAAAAACATCCATCGCGTTCTCCTGCGGTTGTCCTCCTCGGCCCCCTCCGCGTCAGTTTAGAGGAGGCGAGGAACAGATGAGGTCGGGTCCACGGCGCCGGCATCCATGGCGCCTCACTTCTCGATCAGGCCGCCGTCCTTCAGCTTGAAGTAGAAGAACTTCTCGAGCGTGTTGGCGCACTTGCAGTACTCGCTGTCGGGCGGGTTGTACTCGCGGCAGTTGGTGATGATGCGCTGCAGGTCGGCGATGAAGAGCTTCTTGGTGACGTAGTAGCGGTTCTTCAGCCTTTCCGTCATGGTCTTGAGGTCTGCAGGGGGGGGAGACGGAGCGTTTAGGAGATGCTTCCGATGGTTCGTGCAGGGATTTTGCCGTGCGACAAACCCGAAATTGACCTGGTTGCGACGTATTGCAGTATGGACCGTGCGAGAAGGCAGTCAGTACGTTTACATGCGCAGCTTAATCCAATTAAAGCCATAGTTTGATAGTTTGAATACATGGCGGTGAGTAAACCGGGCAGCATTCGACAAAGATGTTTTCAGTAGACTGTCAGTTCACTTCGGGTCCATATAATTTCTCAGATGCTCCATTGTTCCGACCTCTCGGTCGTATGCCGAGTCCAGCCGGAAGAGCTGGCCCTGCTGGCGGAGGAGTCCGCATTCGACGAGAGGTCGGACCAATGAAGCGTTGGAGGAATGATGTGGACCAGAACTGAACAGCTGTCAGTAGACCGCTGTCTACTGAAAACATCGCTTTCTCCTCCATTTCGCATTTCATAATATCAGAGAATATCCCCGTCAGTTTGGCCGCGGTGCAATGAATGAATAAAGATCGTAGTTACTTTACAACCTCGTTAATGAGCAACATTTAGAAAAACATGTACTTTTAATTCAGCATTGGTGAAATCGAAGCGTACTGTGTACTGAATGCATGTTGATGATGATACACTTCTTATAGGGGGTAGCTATATTGGCACGATACCGGCTTCCTCCATCTTCTGCGCCAGCTATTTAAATAAATTGCCGACCCGAAGTGAGTTGACAGCTGTCTACTGAAAACATCTTTCTCCTGCCGGAGCAGCCCCTCTGCCGCCCGTCCTTATACGGCATTCCTCCAATTCAATCTCCCCCATGGCTGATATAACCCACACTATGAGTCTTTACTTGTTGTGGAAGTACCCGAGAGTCTGAGAACCCGACACGGTCTTTAAGATTCATAATATCAGACAATATCCCCGTCAGTTCGGCCGCGGCACAATGAATGAATAAAGATTGTAAAGACGTTGGAAGATTTTTGACAAATGTGCCTGAAGTTACAACTTTACAAACTCGTTGCTGACCCACATTTAGGAAAACATGTACTTTTAATTCAGCCTTGGGTGAAATCAAAGTGTAGCGTCTGTGTGCTTCCACCTTTACTGAATGCATGCCATGCGCGCTCCCGCGGCCAGGGATACACTTCTTATAGAGGGTAACCACATTCACCGGCTTCCTCTATCTTCTGCGCCACCTTTTTAAATAAATAGCCGTTTCTCGTTTTCCGACGGCAACAACAAGACGTATACCGTCTCCTTCTGGCTCACGGCCCCCGGAAAAGATCTCGAGCATGCGCAGAACGTGAACTTTGAAACGATGCTGTTTACATGCAGGTAGAGAGCAGACTATGAACGACTTATCTAGGTGTTCTTATCCGATTTAGCTTGTCCGTTCACGTGCCGATTTTTGTGCAAAGTAAATCGGATAAAGGTGTTTACATGCATTTTACAAGTCCTGTTGAGGTCTTACTCATTTAGTTACCCGATTATGACTCTGCATGTAAACGTGCTGAGCGATTATGCCCGAGGCAATCACGGCAAACAATGCAAACAACTTAACCATGCAGAAGCAGTGAGAAAAACACCTGCTCCACAATGCAAAATAACTTAAAACCAAACCAAGAGTTTGATTCTTAATGGGACGTGCAACGTGCATGAATAGGTCACACTACTAAAAATGAACAATAGGTAGGAGACCCGGCTGTCTTTTAAATGTCAGTATAATTCTCTCTGCAGCTACTTAATGCTTTTCTTGTTGTTTGATGCAAAATCGAAACCTAACTGTACAAAGGTTGCGTGCAAACACTTATTTACCAGAGAGCATGGCCTATCAGCACAAAAATCAGTCAAAAGTGTTCAAAAAAGCTGAGACAAGTTATAACAATCAAAAAAGATTTGCGAAACCGATTTTAAGTTGGTTAAATTAGATCAAACCCAAACCGTACACTCACCGATGGGGAAGCGGATGATCTCGTAGTAATCTGGAGCTTCGGATTTTTTCACTGGTTCCATGAAGGGCCAGGCATCAGGGTGCGTCTGGCCCGGAAGAGACACATGGCCTGGTCAGGGACTGATCAATCCCACAACTTTGCCCATTGTCAATGTATTTAAAGACATCAAGGTACCTTGATCTGGGCCAGGAGGTTCTTCAGCATATTGTACAGCAGGTCAGGGTCCTTGACCTCCTTACTGCGGAGCACACAAACCATAAGAAAGGGTAAACAATTTGGGGGGAAACTCATTGGCAGTGAGTAGTACTTATCCTCCTACAACCACAGTCCAAGAGGCGTGCATTCGTGATCAGTAACCGTAAAGTAGAATAATCATGTTTACCATTTGTCCTTGCTACTGGGTTTCCAGCCGGTCTCTCCTAAAAAACAGAAATAAAACAAAAAGGCCAAAATCAGGGCTAGCCCATGTTTTGACAAACACTTTTCCACAAAACCCTAATCACACAGTAAACACCAATACACTTACTAATGCCGGGAATACTCTCCACCGGGATCTGGCGGACTCCCTCCTTGAAGCAGGTGAGGCCCGGGTACACCTTCCTGATCTGGCTCTGTTTCCGCTCGATGAGCTTCTTGATGATCTGATCGCACACACAGGACGCGTTTAAGCACCGTGCCGGGCTTCCCCGCCCGCAATAGGTTTGATGGCGTATCGTGGGGGGAGGGGGGTGGGGGCGGCTGTGCGTACCTCTTTCTGTCTCTTGATGATGTGGGAGAGCTCGGTGTAAGGTATCCGGGGGTTCAGCTCGCACTCCATCAGCGTGGCGCCCTCGTAGTCCTTGATGTAGCCCAGGTAAAGGCTTTTTGGTACCTTGATGTCTTTGGAGAAGCCCTGGGGGGGGGGGGGTCGACAAAGAGAAAATGAGTCACCTCATAGGCGGGACAGCGACGAGGCGCGTTTGCGTGTGGGCGTGTGTGCGTGTGTACCTGCTTCTTGAAGTAGCCGATGGCGTACTCGTCAGCGTAGGTGAGGAAAAAGAGGATGCTGTGTTTGATGTGGTACTCCTTCAGGTGGTTCATCAGGTGCGTTCCGTAGCCCTTCAGAGTCAAACACAAACACGCGGTTAGAGCCTTTTTCCGTCAAGAGTGGGACGGCGGTGCTGTGTTTGAATAGCAGAAACGCACCTTGACTTGCTCGTTGGACGTGACTGCGCAAAAGACAATCTCTGTAAAGCCCTGAGTGGGGAACATCCTAAAACAGATGCCTCCGATGACGCGGCCGTCTTTGATAAGTGCGAGAGTCTTGTGCTTCCTGCACAAAGGGGGGGGAAAAACAACAAAAATGCCATTAAAAATCTGTTTTTTTATCTGAGGTTGTACAGGAGCAGCAATAGTGCAATGTAACTCAAACCATGCTGAAAGACATTGGCTTCGAATCTCCGCAGCCTAACCAGTACAGCCGGCCACACACCACAGGTGCAGCGCAGCTTCCCCCTTAGCACCAATAGGAAGCGTTGCACGACTCGCGGTGCAGTATACTAAACAGGAAGTCACCTTTCAGCTAACCACAACAAGTGATGAAACGCCATGGGAGAGTTGCATATTAGATTAATTACTTAAAAATTTTATAATCTCAGCAGTGCAATTATGTTTTTAGAGCAACATATCAACCAATAACGTTATATCAGTTGTTTTCTGACTACATATATGGGCCTGATGCCCATGATCCTATGTTTGTGCTTACTATGATAGTCACTTTAATTCATAGTCACTTTTTGTAGGCTACTGTCGGGCACTTCGTCACTTTGTTTATCTTCATTGCTCATTATTTTTACATTGTGGAATTATTCATCTACTGCAGCGACAATTTCCATATGTACAGGACCTTGTATTAAGCCTTTAGTTATGTATATAGTGTAGTTACCATTTAAGGCTTATTGTTAGCCTTTTGTTATTCATTGTGTGTATTTATTGTATTGAGCTACTGCATGGTGAAATTTCCATTGAGATCAATAAAATATCTATCTATCTATAGCCTTTGACATAGGCATACATTTACATGTATGCAGCCAGTATTTATTCATTTTAATTGAACACAAACTGTTTTACAACAGAAAAAACTATTCTGGATATTCCTCCACCTCAACGACGTCTCTCCTCATCCTTGGTTAATTATGATTTCTGATAAACGAAGGAGGGCGACACCGAGGGGTGAGGAGGTGATATAGAGGTGCCTATACCCGGGATGTACAAAATAGAAGGGAATAGAACAGTGGCGTGAAGCTTAGTGGGGCGCACGCCGCCCGCGCTTGCGCACATCAAGGCGCCGCCGGTGTGTGGGCTAGTCCGTCTGAAATAATGGGAGCGTTCTATTTGGCGCCGGCGGTGTGTGTTGGGCTTAAGTCCCTCCCGCTGGCACTGATCTGTAATAGGTCCGTAGCGTCAGTGGGTCCCACCTCCTGTAGGCGTGTTTGAAAAAGAGGAACTAGTGCTTGTAGTTCTTTGGGGGGGGGGGGGGGGGGGGGGGGGGGGGGGGGGGGGGGGGGGGGGGGCGGGGGGGGGGGGGGGGGGGGGGGGGGG
>JAOPJL010000088.1:7799879-7814525 GCA_027123545.1 Trisopterus esmarkii | reverse complement strand
GCGAGGCGTTGAGAAAGGATGGATTAATTATTTCATCCTTGCAAAAATATCATAGAATCATAGCGCGACTTATTTGGTGGCTTGGTTCAGTACGTACCTATCGCCATAAAAATCTCATTGACATTCATTGCAGTCTTGGCTGACGTCTCCATGAAGAGCAAACTATTGTCGTCTGCATACGATTGTGCTTCCTGAAAACCAAAAGTTGGAAAGTGGTTTCATATCGTTCATTTATTAATGCAGATATTTTCTGGCCTACATTTGACAAAGATTTCAAGAACATTGTCGCATGCTAAATTAAGGGACACAAATGCAGTATACCATTTGCAGTCGGTTACTGTACCTGAAAATCGACTGCTCTTTTGTTGGACAGGTCTGCCTTGTTTCCAGACAGTGCAATAACGATATTAGGGCTAGCTTGTCTCTGGAGCTCCTTTACCCAGTTCTTTGCACGCGTGAATGTATCCTGGTGGCAGAAGCACAAGGCAAAAACCCTCATAAGCAACATTGGCATTTCATTATTTAAGTAAACATACCTTTGACATGAATGTTAAGCACAAGTGTTGGACGCAAACGCAGCTTTGTCTTTTGTCAGCAGTATATAGACTATACAAATAAACGTTGTCTCAGAGTCACCAAACTGCTATGCTTCAGCAGAATACATTCTTATTTTTACTATTACAGCATCAAATTCTTCATACATCTGTGATTAGTGAGAGCCAGACAAATAATGTAACCACTCCCATGCACGTCTCAAAACAGATGCGTTGTGTACTAAAAAGTAAATCCTGCAAGGCAAAAAAAAATCTGAGATCCAATATAAACCTATATCTAAACCAATACTGCCAAGCTTTAACAGGGCCGTAACGAATCTCAGACTAATCGCACTACGTTCACATTGCATTGGACTGACCAGCCAGTCATTGGTGCTATAGAGACTGGAAGGTGAAGCAGGCCTGACTCACTGTATTGGTAATGTCGTAGACCACGATGGCAGCCTGGGCGCCCCTGTAGTACATGGGGGCGAGACTGTGGTAGCGCTCCTGTCCTGCCGTGTCCCAGATCTCAAACTTCACCGTTGTGTCGTCCAGGCATACCGTCTGTGTGAGGAAGGCAGCTGGAGAGAGGAGAGAGACACAAGTCACAGGCCGCTTTAGTTGTTGTTAGGGTCGCGGGAACATTTCAATTCAATTCAATTTGACATTTCAATTCAATTCGATCCACTGTTTGGACTTGGATGCAGTAGTCACATAACTGCCTAGTTAAGTCGAGCAAATATCAGTCAAACGCCCATCATTTTGACTGGTGCCAAAGAAAAACACAATTAATTCAAGGTTATCGTCTGATGTAATCTCAACTCATAGTAGTGCTGATAAAGTCGCGTTTGCTTTATATAATTTGTAATTAATTTATTTTTAACCATGTAGTCCACAGTTCAATCCCAACAACAGTGATAAGAGGAGCCGCCACGCTGCACATATTTCTTGCTTATTCAGCCCCTTGTGTCACATGACAAATGTATGTTCTGTGAGCACCGCATATTTTCGAGCTTTGGAACCTCTGAGCAGGCGGACGGCAGCTGACCACAAGTAAAACCGAAAGAAATGCTGAGTAGTTTAAAGTCTTTGGTCAGTGTAAGCAACAGGCATCCTGTCTTTACATCCTGAATAACTTTATGGAAGGAAGCCATGTCAGTATTCTGTTTCAACCAAAATATAAATATATGAATACATACACCATTAGGAAAAATTACAATTATCCGTAACCTGCCTCATCTCCCTTGCAGGATTCATTTACAATGCTAACTAGTAGATTTAATAGCAAAAAGCAGCTGACCAAAAACCATGCAAATGCCAAGCAAAAGGCCTATGGGTGGAATGTGGTGGAAGCAGGTTTGTGAATAGAAGGTCTGAACACTGTTGTTAAACAGCACACAATCAATTTCCTGTCCTGCAGTGCGGTTCTGCCGGGTAATCTTTGGGCAAGTTTTTCGACATCTACAGCTAACCCACACTCATTCCAGTCCACAACCACATTTACCGCACAAAACTTCGGCCAGCTTATTCACCATAGTTTAAAATAAACCAATCCACATGTAGAATTGAATGAAAGTCAATACTTTGGCAATTCTCCATTGTTGTCTCACTTCCTTGTAGTCTCACTTCCTTCACATTTTAAGTCAGTAATGTATCGCATCGGCTGCTTTTGAGGCAATTTAATACAATGTGTTTTATTCATGGTATTATTAAATTCGTCCCCCCCAGCAACCCTCTCTTCAGCTAGCGGACACGGTGCCTAAGCGGTACTGGTTCACGACCAGGTACCAGGGGTACCAAACAGCCTGTGTTGGTGGAACTGCAGACCCACTGATTGGTTTTGAGAAGTTTTGGGAAAGCTCAACAATCATCTCACAAGAGAAAAGCCAAAAATGCAAAGAAAACACAAAGTTACAGAGGGATTCCCGCTGATTTTCCCAGATTACATTGAAGAACTACGCCAACATTGCTGCTTGTTGCTAGTGTGTTCATGTGTACACAACACCATTCCGATGAAAGGAGTAGCTCGTATAATTGTTGACATTTCGAACGTTTAATTCAAACAATCGAAAGCAACAACGCCCATCTCCCCAGTCTGCAAATACGCTTTATAATTGTTGTTGTCACCGGCTTCCATTGTTTTCCCCCAAAAAGACCTTCACAAAAGCGTCCGTTGCTTTGGTCAGCACAAGGAAACCTTTGGACCTTTTCCAAAAACATTTGTGTTTAGTGGTCCTGAGATCAGCTCACAGCAGAGCTTGTAACTTAATATTTTTGGACCGTGATAAAACTAAATTGGGGGAATGGTAAAAGTAGAACAAACATAACTCACTTCTGGAGGGTGAAAATATTGAAAAGAAAAATAAACACAAAAACGGTCTGGGTACTAAGCATACTGTACCGAAAACCACATCCATAAGACATAATTCTCTCTTGGGCTGGATTAATTTCTGATTTTATTTTAACTTGTTTTGACCAAACCAAAACATAATGCTTCACATGTTTTATCATCCATTAAGCCGCTTGTCAGGGGGCACCAGGTGAGCTGAGAACAGAGAACTCGTTCTGCAGCTTCAGCTCCACGTTTTGACAACAGAGGATTTGTGAGCTCGGCTCACTCGACTACTGTAATTGTTCATACAGCAGTCAAGCATAGGCAAGCTCTTAAATCTACAGAGAGACGCCAACAAACAGTGGACCACCGAGAGCCATGGAGTACTGGGAAAGACAAACTTGAGAAAGAGGAATAAGACCCTCACCTCCAATTGTGCTCTCCTGGTATTCATGAAACTGGCCTTTGACAAAGCGCAGCACCAAGCTGGATTTTCCAACTGCTGATTCCCCCAACAGCACTAGTTTGAACTGGCAGATCTTGTTGCTGGCTGCCGTGCCATTGGTCCGTGCCGGTCCTCCTCTCCCTGCCATTGGGCTGCGTTGAAAGTTTCTCTAGTGGAACAGGAGGGGGGGGATGTCCAGGCAACTTAGGGTAGTCTCACACAAGGCAGGTGGTGGTTTCCTAAGGCAGGGCCAAACAGTGTCCAGGTGAGGAATGATCCACGGGAAGAGGACACCTCAGTAGCAAGAGCTGGAAAAAGAGAGGGATGCATGTTAAATGGCTGCTGAAGTGAGAACCACTTAACAATACAGGCACTATACAGTATTCAGTTTAAACAATTTTGAGGAAGAAATGTTTGCATCTATTATTATATTGTTAACACATAAGCAGACTTCTCCTTTTGGCCAAAAATGGCCAGCTTTGTGAAAATTGACATTTTATAAATTTACCAAAATCCTATCCATTGTGATAACCTGGCACGTCAGTTAGAAAATGGACCCATATTGTCAAAAATGGTCTTCTTTATTATGCCAAGGTTTTCGGATCTTAAAACATGTTAGTATTTTGTCCGTTTGGTTCAGTTTACTATCCGTTAAATGATGCACATCAGCTTCCGCTTGGTCAGAGGGACAGGAAACTGTAATGAAGTCAAAACAGGATGTGAAGACGGCAGAGGACACTGGGCATCGCTTTCAGTACTACCTGACTTGGAACGCAAAAAAGACAAATGGTACTTAAGAAATGTCTAATAATGGGTTTGTGAGTTTAAAAGTGAAAAACATTTCTCCAGTTAGTGGTTTGTTTTTTTCCTCAGAAGCACCGTCTTGGGCTAATCTCCAATGCATGGAGGCGGCCAGGGACAGACCACATGCAGTATGAAATATCATCATGCTACATCAATTCTATGTACTACTCTCAAATGCATTCCCACTGCTGGCTGGGGATGTGAACAGAAGTATTTTAAATGATGGATTCTGATCTACAGTAAAATCATCGAGCACTCCATGACCACATAAGTGAACAAGGGAATACAATACTTGAAATTGAAATGCATTCTTAATTTCGTTTTTTTTTTTTTGTTCCAAGGCCCTGGGTTAGCAAGTGTGTGGCTGGAGGAACTGTGGTCCTTTCCACACTACACAGACATCAGTAATCCACAATAAGCCTGGAGGGTTGGACCAGAGCCCAATACGCCTTTCCCACACTCCCACATCCAGCAGAGCTGAGGGAGGCCGTTAAGAGACCAAAGCATCAGAGGTGGCTGGAGAATAAGGCTACACTGTTCACTGCTTCAATGGATGGCGCATCTGAATCCCACCAAAGAGCCCAGGGTTCACCTGTTCATGCCCCTCTCGCCACAAACCTCATTAAAGAACTCAACAGCAAAGGCTATATTAAAAACAGCACAGTTGAGGCTGTTTGAGTACATTTTAATGTATGCATTTTTTGTTTATTGTTGTTTATTGAAAGTTGTCTTCGCCATCTTAATCCAAGATTAGCCTTGATCATAAGATACAGCTATCATGTAAAAATAGGCTTCATGATAGCTTGACATTGTGTCAATAAGACCTCAAATATGATTCAAATGCATTTGTTTTTAACCAAAAAAGCATTTTGTGGAAAGAGCCAAAAGGTATTAATCAATGTTCAGCACCATTTACTAGGATCTGTGGCTTCTAGATAATGTCCTGATCTGTAGTATCCTCATCAAGGGTACCTTGGGAGAACATCCTTCCCCTGAGACTACATGTATGAACTCACCCATCGACCTCCACATCATTAGAGTTTGCTGCACAGGTGGCATTAAACCCCCCCAGCAAAGTACCAAGCCCCTGGGCTCAATCAAATACAGTAGACTCTTCTGAAGCAGCCTACAACAGATTGTCTAATGGTATCCTTAATGGTCTCTGGAGAGCTCCACGGGAAGGGGGTTGGAAAGACACACAGAGGATATGGGTCAAGGCAAGGGTGAAAACTGGGTGTGGAAAGAAACGCTATGAAATATTTATACTGGCCTGGTTTTTCAAATGTAAGTGAACCCCCCTGTTGAGCTCAATATTCAAACAGATTTAAAAAGAATCGTATTGTTGATTGGTATATGAAATGATTCACATCTTTGCGTTCGTCAAACATCCACCACTGCTCAGAACAAGCTTCACACGTCCACACACGTGTCGTTATAACTGTCCAAGAAGCATAACCCTCTGTCGCAGTCGTCTAGTCCTCCCTTTGTCGTCGCAGTGAACATCAACCGCTCCCCAGACAGAGCTCCACGCATCCACAAACAACTCGCTGCCGTTGTCGTTTTGTCGCGATGTCCAAGAATATACTACAAGGCACTTTGACGTCAGGAAAGAAGGGTTCCCTGCTTTTGGAGAGTAGAGTGGAAAATTCACAAACCGGCTGGCAAAACATAGGAGTTTACGCCCTCTCTTGAATTCTTCTACAATTACTATGTTGAAGGATACAAAAGACATATTACAACATTAAAGACTCACATTTTGGGTTCACTACCCAGTTAGGACCTAGAATAAATGTAATAAGGTACAGGTATGAATATAGTCTTTTTTTTGCCATTAATCCTAACAATGGCAAAGTTTTTTTTTGGTAATTTTCCAACCAATACCGATTTCCAATGCATTTGACAATAAATGCATTTACATCACTGACCAATGCACTGGAAGGAGCATTTAAGAGGAAAAAATGTCAGAGAAGGTCAGTTTAGTCACTTGTTTCTGTTACAATATGCTAAACAAAGCAAAAGGTTTTATTATTCTTTAACATCTATCTATCTCTTTCATACGGCATATCGTTTGTGTAGATAGCATGACTTGAATCTAACATTTAGGTTACCAATTAGCTTCTACCAGAACTAGATCGGATATGTAAGAAGAAGAAAGTCTCTAGCTATATAAACGGGGGTCCCCACACACAAACGCCTGATATATAAATCATATTTCGAACCGATTATTCATTGTAATCGATTCAATGTCCGAAATGTTAAGTGTTTGTGATCGCCAAGCGTGTTCAAATATTTGCCATATTCAAGCTTGTACCAGTCCAGAGTCATGCATCAATTGCTCTAATAATTCAGGGAAGTAAACAGCACATCAGCATCTAAGTAGCGGGTGACAGTTTGCATTAGTCACTAAAGCCACAGCGGTGGTGGCGGTGGTGCAACAATCACCTCCGACACAGATCTCACTCTACCAGTTATCAGGAAGCGAGCAGGGACATGATAGAGGCTGTCTTCAGTGCAAGGGTGGGGTAACTTTTTTTGTTTGTTTGGCAGGAGCATTGACATGTGTGTTTGAGTTTAAGTTAGTGGAGTGCTGGAGTACCAGAGAATGGAGGACTTAAAGCGGCTAAGCTGAAGCGCCTGCCCCCTCAGGCCCCGTCACGTGGGGCCTCAAATGGTCTAGCCTGTGAATCGGTTGTTATCGTGTGAACTCCAACTATTGATTGCGTTCATTATCGAGCAAATCGGCAAATCAGCAAATCCGTAGGAATGATGACGAATGGAAAACTGTCGGAATTCCATCAGGAAATGCCACAGGATACTTATCAGCAACAGATGATTGGCCCATAGGAAATCATAGGCACTTCCTTCTCTTAGTACAGTTTTGTATAAAAGCCAGACAAAGAATGCCTCTAAACGTTAGTCAGACTATTCCAACACTTATATCTGCACGAGACAATATTATGCTTTGTAACTTCACGTTGCCTAACCTCGGCAACCATATCCTCATTTTGGGTTCAGGAGTAAAAACTATTGCGAGCCCATGCTATTAGCATTACTACAGCAGTTGGCTACTTGATTCCTTTGAAGTTACCCAATTTGTTCATGCAAAGCATAATTTTGCAAATAGTAGTTGCAAAGCACATTTGCTTATAAAATACAATTCTAATATTATAAAATACATAAAACAAAAAAGGTTTTAGATTAGTATCAGTGTTGTCCCACAAGTTACTTTGCTTTGTGTATTCATGACTAGATGTTGAGATACAGTGAATATTGATTGATGATTACCATAGTTAAACTCACAGCATTAGGGAAAATTGGACATCCCTATTCCTATTACTTTTTCTGAACATTTAATAAACATACATATATTTATGTTCAAAGTAGGAAATTCATGCTTGGGACTGGGTATATCTACTAGACTAACCTGGAGAACCCTTTAGTCTATTGATGTTGATCTAGGGCCTAGGCTCACCTTTCTGTTAAGTGATAAGAAACATTAGCAATTCATATTCCCTTTACTGATCAAGAGATAACCTAGGGCGAACGTTTGCTTGTGGGCAGCCAGTCATAATTAGAACTACATTGCATCAGTGCAGCAACTAGACGAAGGTGTAAGGAGTAGAAAAATACATGACGATTTGCCCTTAATGATTGCTCCAAGCCAACGTTGTTTCTCGTGCCTGGTTTTGTTATGACAAGTCAAGCTTGTGGTGAACAAGGTCCACACACTATAAATACAAGCGTGGATATTCTGTCTCAAAGGTCTGGACTCTAGCTCCTCAAGAGCCGTAAACAACATTACAGTCAGCAAAAAAAGAAATATAAATCTCAGATATGTAGTCCCTAACTGTTGTCAATATCCATGTCTAGCTGTCAAAGAGAACAAACAAATTCAACCACGTCAATGTTAAAAAAAAAAAAAAAAAACCTAAACCGATGTTGACCAAGCGGTTATCCGCCTACGGTTGGGAACAAAAGCTCATCGACTGGTCTTTTGACCCGTCACCAGCTTAATGCAGACACATAATACTCATTTTGACATGCAACCCCTACGCCTTGGCCACAGTAAATGACGTCATAGTCCTGTATGTGAGCGTAGCGTAAGCTAGCTGGTCAACTAGTTGAAAGGGGATCTTTTCGGAGCTACCGACGTTCGGTGTTGTGTAAATAAATCCCGTAACGTCAGTCCTACCGAGCCCCAAGTCACATAAGACACAAGAGTCAACGATAGGTGTAGTCGTGTCCACGGGGGACGTGACATGTTGCTTTACTTGTAGTCATTCCACTAGTAACATTAGACCTAGTGAGCTGAGGTAGCAGCAGGGTTAGCGCACTCCACAACGTCACCGCCACACGTCGTCAGCTGTTTTAAAACACTGGGCAAGACGCAAACATAACGTCGGTGTGCCAGCCTAGTCTATCGTTTGTAACGGTACCACCGTTCCCCCCCAGTGACAGACAACACGAATGCCAACCCATTACAACCCCCCCTCTTACGTTAGACGGCTTAGCCTAGCCGCTCCACAGCTAGCATCTCGATGCAGTTTGGGTTAAAAAAAAAAAAAAATAAAAAATCGCGAGTGTGGACTTGTCTGTCGGGCTGAGCACAATAATATTGATACGCGGACACGCCGACTCAAACGATGAAAAAGAGTCGTTAGTGTCGTCTCGACGTTTCCCGAGTGTTGATATAATCACTTGTGACAAGTTTAACTTACGATACTTTGGCGTCTTTCGGAGATGACATCGGCAGCTCCTGTCTTTCCGTTCGTGGACCCTGGCCTTCCTTTCCGGTGAGGGACTTTTCCGGGAACCTCCCACCGCTTCCGCGGTTTTCCGACCAATGGTCGTTCTGCACTTCTGTCATCGTCAGATTCAATAAAACGTCCATCTCCTCGAGTCTTTTCGTATTAAGGGTGCATTATTGCGATTTTTGAAATGAATTAATATTGCAAGGGGAACACAGATGTACAATGTTGATGTTTACTCAAAGGAGTAATTAAAACAGATACACAACTGATTAGATGGTGAGTAGTAGGCCTACTGTGTACCACACAGTTCTAGTCCTAGGGTGTTAACATTGTAATTTAAAAGTTTATGAATAATAAACGTTGTAGGCCAACTGTCTATGGTTCGCCTGTAGGCCTACATATATTTTAAAGTAGGCTACAATATAATTCTCCCCAACATCTGGACGTGGGTGTTTGTGGGCGTACAAACTATTGTGGTTGAACATTTCACAATTCTTAAAATCCTAATATGATAATTGTGTAAAACCCATGGGAAATTTTTCAGATCTATTGGCAGCAGGCAAAAAATGCAGCTTGATTTGTTTTGCGAGCAGCCTTTGGATTGCAATCGGTCATGTGATGTATTTCAACGGTGTACAAAAAAGTAGTCTATATCTGCACACAAAATGGTTATTATTGAAACACAAATATCTATTTTTTCTTTATTCAAATATCTTTGATCACACCCTTGTCAAATAAAAGGACATTTTTGTTTTGCTGTGACTCCCCAGAATGACCACTGAGTGGCAGTATAATATCCGTCATGTTAAAATGACAGTAGCCTAATGATCGTCTAATTTAAAATGAAGAAGTCCAGACTGCTCACCAAGCACATTTTTTTAATACACGTACATATCCATTAGTTGATGCCAGTGTTCATCACAATAAAAACATTCCTTTTTGAATTATAAGATATTCAGAATCAAGCGATCATAATCATGTTGCATTGTCGGTCCAAAACACAGTCTCATGATCAGTTTGGGGACTTGGATACCTCCAGACCCCAGAGTGGTTCAACCTGTAAGGTTGGAGGGCTGTTGACAGTACCCTGATTATCCAGCATATAATTTTCTGTCCTCTCATTTCTATATTTAAACTTCTGCTGCTCTGAAACTAAGCAATCCATTGACGCTGACTGCGTTTGCATCGAATGCCTCATAAGGCTCTGCGTGTCTGTGGGAACGGAGCTGGATCCGACGGGGTCGTTCTGTCGTCTGTGGCCGGTGAAGGCGCCTTGGTGGCCCCCGTCCTGTGAGACGCTTCCATGGGCACAATGCGTCGTGGGTGTCAACGCACCGAAGGTGGTGTCCAGCTGATGGGGATGCCGGCCGGCAGGCGTGGAGGTGGAGGGAGGAAGGGGTGCCGGGGACCGGGCGTGGTCGGTGCCGGCCTGTCCGCTCAGAGAGGGATGGGACTTACTGAGGCCTCCGGAGGAACACAGAGGAAAGCTGCTGGTGGCTGACAAGGAGGTCTTGTAAACCAGCTGGAGTTCTGGACCGTTGCCAGAGAAATCCCGCAAGACCGAGCGGGGATTAGGAGGGGTGGTCTGACCTGCTGCTGCTGCTGCTGCTGCTGCTGCTTGGCCGGCTAAGTGGCTGATGTAAGGGGAAGTGGGCGGGGTTCTGGAACACTGTAAGGGACCCAGGCATCGACTCTGGAACCTGTGCTCGGGGCCCATCGGATCCCTCTCAGGGCAACACTGGTGCACGCACGACGGGGGGATGGAACCGGAAGGGTGGCAAAAATGCTCCACCTTCCGCCCCAGAGCGGGACTGTCGCGGGCTTCGGCGCAGCCCCACAGCGTCACGGCCGGGTGGCTGACGGGCTCGCGGCGGTGGTAGCCGGCAGGCCTGGCGGGAACGCCGTAAGGGACTTGGTTCTGCTGCCAGTCGGCGGCGGGGACACCGCCGCCGGCCGCGGGGACCATCTGTACACCGTAGGAGTACTTGGGGGGCAGGGAGGCGTGATGCAGCGTGGTCACGTGAATCTGCAGGAAATGCATCATTTCCTGGAGCTCCTTGGACAAGTTGGATACTTCTTGATTGAGGCTGGACATCTGCGAGGGAAGAAAACAAGTGCTGCATGAAACCATTAAAAAAAAAACAGAATTAGAATCATTACCTAACATCGTTACTTAACTTTAATAGCTTTTTCCTGAGATGAATATCACATCTAACTTTTAGAGTCATTATTACTGATAATACAAATGCTTGGGTCCAGTTCATTAAATATATGACATTTACAAACATCATGTAATAAATATTTAAAAAGTCGATATACCCCATACCTCTTTGTTTAATTTGTTGATATTCTGTTTAATATATTCTGTTTCTAGCAGCAGGTTAGCACTTATCTGGCAAGGGTCTGTAAAAGAGTGGAAAAACATTCATGACATTGAAAGAACGACGGACAGACTGACAGAGAGACAGACAGGTATGAATTCATTTTCCTAGCAAAAGACCATTGGCAGTGATTTCAATTGACAGAAGAAATACCTTTTCCATTCGTCCTTGCCTCATTGTGGTCCACATTGAAATGAAAAGAAGGACTGTTGTCCTCGATTCCATCCACCACCCTGGTTGATACAAGCAGTTCTGCAGAGTTACATAATGTGCTAAAGCAACAAAGAAAAAGTAAGTAAAAAGGTAATAGAATTTCAACCAGGGTTACCTGGGACTGAGGTCCAACGGGCTGACTGAGCTCAGAGATGGATCGAGCAACTTGTTGGTTTGTCGACAACTCAAGTCCGGGTCTTGAGAGAGATTCAGCGTGGGCCCGGGTCGGTCCTCCTCGTTGATGAGCAGGAGCGGCGAGGGTATTTCACTTCTACCGCCGCCTTGGACAGGGGAGCGACATAGGCGGAGGGAGTTGATGTGACCCAGCTCCTCCCCCAACAGGTTCCTGAGGCCGGCCTGGCGAACGGGGCTTCCCGTTCCGTGCAGCAGGGGCTGCCCCCTGTGTTGAGGGAGCTCCACGTCTTCACCTTTGTCTGCGTGGTCTGCGCCGGAGATGATGGGCACCTTGCGCTCCCAGCCGTCCCGCTCCTGGGGAGAGGAGACCGTTGGAGAGATTGTGGTGAGGTGTTTTGTTGTTATTTTCGCCATCGCTCTGTGAAACACAACGTTTTAAAAAGACCAAGTCATCTAATTTTTTTCCATTATTTTGCCGAACATAACAGAACATTGTTCCATAATGTTCCTGAATGTTCCTTCAATTAATGGGACATTGCTACTGCATAGACAAATCATATTCAAGAAACTCAGTTATTGCAATAATAGCCAGAAATATCGACCAGATATCTACCCACACCGTCTTCCAAACAGCACCACATTTAGAAATGATTTGGTCTCCACACAAATGCATATTAGCAACTTCTGCTTTACTTACGATCACCCTATTCTGCAGTGTGACACCTTTCACATTTGACACATCAAAACATATAATTGGAAGTGGCAGTTTGCACTTCATTTTGAAGGGAGGCTGACTGTGGGTCACACCTTAGGGTGTAATATTTGAGAGTTTGGTGACGCTGGTGTAAAAAGCCTCTTTAAATGAAACACATGAATAAGACACACAGAGACTCAGAAAGGCACAGGTACCTGTGTTGGCCTCGGAGAGCGTGGGCATCTTGTGATTCCCTGTAAGGACACAGCTAGAGTGAACCCCCATACAATGACAAATGTACAGAATAATCGTATTTGTGTGTAAGGGTGTGTGTGTGTGTGTGTGTGTGTGTGTGTGTGTGTGTGTGTGGACAGGTTCTTTACAACAAAGCTCGCCTCCACAGTGGACTCTTAATGTGCGCTCCTAGTTTTGCAGCCTAGGGAAGGCACACCAGCTTACTATATCAACTAAAATACAAAATTGACGTGCGTGTGTGTGTGTGTGTGTTTGTGTGAGTGCTTTTGCGCATGGGAGCGAGTGTGTGTGTGTGCGTTTGTGTATGTGTGTGTATGTGTGTTTGTGCATGTGTGCACATGTGTAGGTGTGTGTGTGTTCTTGCATGTGTGCAGATTTGTAAGTACGTGTGTGTGTGTGGGTGTGTGTGCGTGTATGTGTGTATGTGTGTGTGTGTGCATCTGTGTGTGCGTGCATGTGTGTGTGTGTGTGTGTGCGTGTGTGTGCATCCGTGCATGTGTGCCCGTGTGTACGTGTGTGTGTGTGCATGTGTGCCCGTGTGTACGCGCGTGTGTACGCGTGCGTGCGTTGGTGCGCGTGGGAGCTCCTCTCACGTCCAGTTCGCTGCCGTCGCGCAGGTTGTAGGTGAGGTTGTGGTGGATGTCTGCGCTGAAGCGCCTGCCGTACTCCGGGTACATGCGGAGCACCTCCCTGAGGGCCTTGACGCTGATGTACTGCAGGTCACAGTAGGTCAGCGCCTTCACGTCCGCGTTGGTCTTGATCACCTGGTCGTGACCCGGGAGGTCGGCCCCGATCAGATCTCCTTTGCCTGCAAGGGGGTTGAGAGTTTAACTTTCAGTTACGTACCGATTAGTAACGATTCTGGGATGCTTCCTGTATGGTTACAGGCAGGTGTTTCCGGTAGAGATTAATCTCAACCTGACCCGATGACCTTTTTGGTTATCCGTGTCCCAATTGCCATTGGACCACTTCCTGCTCCTCAATGAAATGCGTCTGAAACTTACAACTCAAGGGCCTGTGTCCCAATAGCATGTTTTTCGATCACAAAGACGCTGGCATGGCACTGGGAAGCACTGGGAAAGTACCCTGGAAATCCAGAGATCCAGAGTCACTCTGGGAACGAGAAATATACTCACTCCCTGATTCCCCTGGCCCAGAACATTAACCAATCACATCGGTGTATCTGATATAGGCGGGAAAAAAGCTTTGCTGTTTGAATGACCGGATACGGCAAGAGTCTTTTCTATTGGTCTGATGGTCTTAGTGTTATCCAATTGCGTGCCGTGATATTTTCAAATGCGTGCTTGGTGCCGCCCCTCGAGTTGGGCCATATTCATTACTCATTGCCAGACCCTACAGCTTTCTAGATGTGGGTCTGGATTTCAAGGCTACTTGGGATAAAGCAATGAAAACAGAAAGGCTGCATATCTGCAGGTCCTTCTCAGGTCCTTTTCAGGTCGTTCGCGATAACTTCTTGTCATACATCCATGAGTAATAAGCAGCGTGTGTAGACAAAAAATGTACAGTTTCGATTTATGAAAGCATATGACTGTAGAGTCTATGAACCTTATCTTTTCTGAAATGAAAAAAAGAGAGAGTTGAAATCCTCTGGGATTGGGAAAAAAATAGCTGAAACACTGTGGAAAAAGACGCTGGGCACTTTTTCTCTTTCCCTGTCAAGGCCACCTGCTGAATGGTAAATAAGAAATGGAACGTGTGACGAGTAGGCAGCGAGCGTGATTCAGCTGGAAACTTCTTTTTGGAACCAGACTAACCCAGAATAGCGAGGACCATGCTGTCTTTGAGCACCTCCAGGGAGCCCGAGCAGACAAAATGGTTGGCTTGTAGGGCGTCTCCCTGGCGGATGAGGTACTCCCCGGGCGCGCAGAAGGACGTCTTGATGTGCAGCGAGAGCGAGCGCAGGCAACCCCGGCTGGCGTGCTCGAACACGGGCAGCTGCAGGATGTCTTTGTTCAGATGCATGGCGATGTCCGCCCTCAGCTCGTCCGGGAAGTCATGGAGGAGCTAGAGAGAGAGAGAGAGAGAGAGAGAGAGAGAGAGAGAGAGAGAGAGAGAGAGAGAGAGAGAGAGAGAGAGAGA
>JAOPJL010000088.1:7469683-7495814 GCA_027123545.1 Trisopterus esmarkii | reverse complement strand
TCCACCAGCTGCTGGCCCCGCTGTGGCACTGAGTGACATGAAGACATGAAGAGGCAGCACTCAAACATACAATTAAGCACGCACAGAGTGGTGTAGAAACAGATGACAGATTGCACACACATATTTACATAAAGGAAAACACATTTAAAAAAAACACACGCGCAAACACACTTGTATGTTGTCACACTCATTCTCGCTCTCTCTCTCTCTCTCTCTCTCACACACACACACACACACACACACACACACACACTTACGTACCCACACACACACTTACGTACCCACACACACACACACACAAACATAAATACGCAACAATACAGCACGAGACAGCAGGCTTATCTATTCTTTGGGCAGCCAAAGGTCGTCATGTCGTAGTGTTTGTCGAATGTGTTGTGGCACGCACAAATATCTCTCTGTCGGCCTGTCACACTAGAAACTGAACTTTGTAACAGCAGCGACATCCTCGTGGCAAAGAATAGTATGAGCTTTGGGTAGGCCAGCAAGCCCATTAATTCACCTCAAGAGAGAGAAAAGCCCAGAAACGCCCCACAAAGCCCTTAAGCTATGCCCATGGTAATGGGAGTACCAGCCCAATCAACTTTCTTATACAGAACGTTTAGCAAAGGGGGTGTAAATCAGTGGTCCTGTGACTGCTCATTACAGGTGTATAATGGGTATTTCCTGTGACAGGCGTGATACACGTTTACAACAATCCAAAGGTCGTGTCGGGGTGAAAAATGAACACCATCATGACCTCTAATGGTTGTTACATATCGGCGCATCAGAGTACGGTTACTCTAGCAACCATTCCAAACAGCGGTAATTAAGTTATTCAGCCCTTTGCCTGCAAACATTCCTCGGCTGTCAGTCCTCTGCCTTCTCATGCAGCCAGTGATCGCTATAATGCATCACCGGCCACAGACAAAACAAAGTGCAGAGAACCCTCTTTTAGTTCAGCGGAAGATAAGAGAAATTCCTGCTTTAAACAAGTTTACTGCAAGGCTTCACATGCTGGCGGCAGACAATGTTTGATCACGTAACCATCCCTAAGTGATTCTTTAGGTAGGCTCTACTACTATTCATGCAAGCTTCTACCACCACTATTAAAACTACTACTTTTAAGACCGTTTAGATCTTTACAGGCCATGACATTAGAATACATTTCTATCTGAAGTCTGTGTTGTCTATTAGATGGTACCCATATTGACATGGAGAGGCAGGCCTATTTGTGATTGTCATCTCAAGACTTGCCACTGGGTTCTTCTCAATTTCGTTCTTCTCAATTCCTGGAGATTTTGACAGAGACAGTACCGACGTTACAGAGTTATGCTAAACATTCACAAGATAACGTCATTTTTAAAAGTCGGACAAAAGTAAAGTGTGCGCACACAAACAACTCATCTACGCACACTAATCATGATAAAAATGAATTGTATATATAAAGTGTTCATTTTGATTGCATTAGGAGTATCTTTTTTTTTTTTACTGGTTTGAATTATTGTCCGTCATTGTCTCTTATGTACTGTATGTACTGTGCATGTATTGCCTTATTTTAACCAGTGTGGCACTAAGACAAATCCAATCAACTGTGTTGAGTCTGTTGACATGGCAATAACTGTGTTGACATGGCAATTTTTAATCTAATTTGCAATAGTTGGTTGGTTACTGGTTACTCATTACAAGATGACCAAATCTTCCAGGAATGGGCTTCATAAAGGCCATTAACCTTGTTGGACAAATAGTATCCATGAACAAATGGAAATGATGCTCAATTATTATGCTCGACAATACACTGACACGGTGCATCAAAACACAGACAGAATATCTAGTTAGACGGCATGCCGTGACCATTAGCAACAATTATCCAGTTTCTCTTTAATTAAGAGAAACTGGATAATTTAGGCTAATTTCAAACCCTTAAACCATGGCCACCACACACACTTAAGTTGTAATTAAAGTCGAAGGGGACACTTAAGATGTACAATAGATGGGTGGGTAGGGGAGACGGCGATGAGTAAACTACTCATATTACGTCTGCCCCTTGTAACCGTATGTGTTCATTCTCTCACTCTCATTCACTTCTTGCTTTGTCGCACTTGCTTCTCCCTACTGCTCCAACATACAGATATGAACCGATAAGATATATATATAAAAACCAAGAAACCAAGCAACTATAGAAGCCAAGCAACTGCCAATATGTAGGTCTGGCCTAATGTTAAAAATAACTCGCCATGCACCATTGTAAATGCAAGTGGTACAGCTATTATACCGCTACATACTGTTGCCTAGATTGTACCTTATTTTTGTTTTGAAGTCTTCATTGAATATTCAAAAGGTCTTAACTGTCACCTGATACTGACCTACTACATACATCGTGTTAATATGAAAAGTGAATGGGGCAAAAAACGCTAATTTCAACCACTCAAAACCTGAGCACCTGGGGGTTGTCAAATTAAAAACACATATGTAGACCGAAAGGAAGGAGGCCTCCAAGGTTTGGTACTGCTGTGAAAACAGTGGGCGCTATAATACGTGGTCAAACTTATACAGACGTGCACCGCATCCCGTTTTATAAAGATTTCTCTCACCGTTTTATAAAAACACGTATGAGTCTAATCTAGTATCTGGGACTTATTTGACATACTGATACTTTTTGCCACAAATGCACATACTGTCTGCCTGTAGAAGTTATTTCTGTACCTTGAAAGTTTTGGAAAATCTTGAAATAATCGTGAAAACTGACCCGTAAACCCAGATAAGAGGATTGATCCACGTACTCCTAAATACTGCCAGATCTTAGGTATTATAATCGTTCAGTTTGAGGCCATTAAAAATGGCAGAGTTATGGAAGATTGATACAAATTTGTATATTTTATGCATTTTTCAAGAAATCACATTCCCATTGAATTATAACTATAAACTCAGACTTCTGGCTTTATTCTCAGATATCTAACTTTATTTTCGTAATTCTGACTTTTTTCTCAGACTACTGACTTTATTCTCAGAAGTCTGAATACACATATGGCCCTAATCCTCTTCCGTAAATACGCCTTTTTTCAGTTTTAGCGAAATTAAGTTTGATATCAATGGCACCACCTAGAGGTTAAGTATGTAACATGCATTTCATATAATTTTTTCTATCTTCATTGTCTTCATTCCATCTCTTTCACACTACGATACGATTGAGGCAAGGTATAACAAATGAACAATGAACAATTCCATCAAGAAAATATTTGCATTAATATTATATAGCATATTTCAACTAAATTAAATAGCTATGTTGTACATATGCACAGCATTGAAGCATCTTTCTTAACTATTATATATATATATATATATATATATATATATATATAAGTATTTGTTTAGATTTTTTTTTAACAGATATAAAGATCAAGAAGTGTCGTTAGTATTCCAGTAATATTTGACTCATAATAGATTTATTCTGTTCTGAATATCAATTGCTTTACATTAAGTCTGTACATGAATACTATGCCATTTTGTCAACAAGGTCATCAGCAACATCTGTAAACTCTAACAGTAATGTCTCAACCAAAGATCACCCAAAAGGGGCCTCTTATAAAAGGCCTAAACTGTTAATACCAGACCAAAGGTCCCGGTTGGTTCACTTTTTGATTCATGGCTACGCACAACGATGACTCTTGATAGAAGAATGACCAATCCACTAGTAAAAGTTCATCCATGTGTTTGTTAAACTCCAATATTGAGCCATTATAAGGCCTCCCGCCCTGTCTATCTCAATTGGGCAGGGCCCATGTGGAAGTAATTACCCTAAACAGGGAAGGGAAATTACAGAGAGTGAAACCACGGGAACTCTTGCCTGTGCTATAACCGCTTCCCATTCACTTGCATATGTACTCATACACCAGTACACTCACACGCATGTGTAAGAGCAAGTACACACCCACGCACGCATACACACAAAAACACACACACACACACACGCACACATACAAACGGACACACACACACGCGCACACATACAAACGGACACACACACACACATGCACACGCTCCCTAGCCACCTTGCCTAAAGCAGAACATTTCCCCTAATGTCTGTGCGGGGACAATGCTGCAGTGTGCTGGACGGGAGCACTGACAGACTAGACGGCCAGGCTTGTAAATTCCTTGAAAATGTGAAGTGGGTGGCTGCAGCTCACCGTAGAGGAGCTCAGTCAGTAAGTCATCACTTTCAGCCCCCAGGGGCCTAACAGAGTCCGTGCGTTATAGGGCCCCCCTGTGGCTACAAGCACAGTTTTGTTTCCTGCGCTGACTACCCCATGGTGGCTACAGTGGAAACATAATTTACCTTGTTCAACGTTTTGCCTTTCAGTTAACCTACCCTCCACCCCCGCCTTCCCATAAGCTGTATCAGTGGGGAAAACACCAGTGCTTGACCTTGGACGTGGTACAAAACAGGACCCTTTATTGTATGTGCCGAAGCTCCGTTGGCAAAGCACGTCAGTGTAAATAAAAGGTTGGAAGTGAGTGAAAATTATAGTAGTTACAACATAACATGAAATGTACAAAACATCTAAAGCCGATGCAGTATTTGGTTGTGTTATTGCAGCTGTCGAAGATATGTTAATTCCTCCCTTCTGCCACACAGTGTGTTGGCTCTGAAACCAGTCAAAACAAGACCAACACCAGACAAAACTGTGACCAACAATAACCACAACATTCCCGGATTGGAAGCATGGCGATGATGATGATGATGTGGCCCAGCTAAAATGCTATGAAAATATGTGTTCTATGGATATGGCTCTTGCATTCATTGAGTACAGTATACATGTATACTTGTTAACGCAATAATATAGCCTAAAACACTTTGACATAATTATAAAACTTTATTGTTGACCATCTCAATGGTCTTATTTTTCTGTTTTGTGAAATATTCTTTATTTCCGATTTGTCACTGACTGCCGTGTTCCTGCAATTTACCACAGTATACTACCCACACAGAGGCGGCAAGATTATTTTACTTTCTTTTTCATGAATTAATAATTCTAACATTTATAACAACGTTTAACAGGCTTTAATAATATATTTGTGAATGCAAACTAGACATTTTGGGAACAAGGGGAACAAATTCAACCGGCCCTTAGTGGCAACAGCGGGATTGGAGAGCTGGTGACTTGACCCCAAGCAAATCAGAAAAAAAAATAAAGTTGTAAGTGTAGCCAATACTATGGTGTACATTTCGGTATACAGCTGAGGCTGGCCAGTTTAAGCTCAAAGAAAAAGGGGCTCCCTGCTGTCAGAACAGACCAAATTGACCGAGGTAACATTGACTACGAGGCGTTTTCCACTCTGAATGAGGCCATGCCTCCGCAGCTGCCCGGATAGCGTGGCCATGCCCCAGCCCGTTACAAAGTAAAACAAGCAGTGATTCTGAGACAGCCCTGGAGTTGTTGTCATGGGGGAATTGAATGTGGTTGGTACTACAGCGATTTGAAAACATGACTTACTCTCCTATTAAAAACCCATCCTAACTACTGCAGTGCTGTCTCCGTGTGACATCGTAGCGGCTACATAAATTGAGTAAAGCTGCGGCAAAACGGAAAATACTGCACAAAATGGTAAAATAGGACCTGGGTTGTGATGTACATCGCACCAATAGACGTTTTATGACGAATTCAAAGTGTTTAAGTTGTATCATTACTTTAATGGTGCCCCCAATCCCCAGGCATCCCATCATGCTGCAGACTTAACCAAGCTGGTGGGGTCCTAAATTGAAGGTGCATGTTTGTTTGTCTGTGGGTGTGGGTGTTTGTTTGTTTGCGAGTGGGTGGCCCTCTTTGTTTATGTTACCCCGCAAATGCCAGCCATTAAAGTTGTGTCTGTGTACTTTTGAGTAATAAAAGTCATGACAAATGGTTTGACAATACTTGGGTGGAGGGTGGAGGAGCATAGATAAAGTGAAATGGTGGTACTATATGAGGCAGCTCGAACAGAACAAAATAAATAAACATGCCTCCATAACCCCTTTGGCTAGAGACCAGTTAGCGGCATTAGTCTGAAAAAGCGCTTAAAAAAAACACACTCTATCCCCTGCCAACTCCCCGAAATCCGTCAGGCCTAGATCATGACTAATTATTAACAGACCTGCTACACGTCAAACACATTTAGCTTCCTATTATTTTTGGATACGTTGTTTCCATGTAATCCCGTGCCTTTGCATTTTACACTTTGAGGCCTAACCTCCTCCAGAGCCACGCCGTATCACCGCTATCAGAATTCCTCCTGACTCATCCCCATTCCATTGGCCTGTCCTTTCTAGCCCCCCCCGAGCTAAATGTTATGGCAGGCAACCCGCACACTCAGTCTAAGTTCTGACATCAACAGTGAGTAAAGCCTATGGACCATAGGAGCTTGCGTCTCAGACAAAACATGGCATTCAAAATTGAGACGCACCTCAGCCTCTCTCCAAACTCTTCTTGTAGCCTTTCACGATTGGTCTTTTTTTGTGAATGCTTTGTTATTGTTCTTGTTTTGTATTGCTTCATCCCATCAACGACTGAGACAACATGTTCTTATCTATAGTCTTTCCATGTCCTATCTGAAAAGCATCATATACCAACTCGTATGTTTATATATCTCGAGTGGGCTGGCACAACCTGCAGCGTGTGATGCGATTATATGTCTCAGTGTTTCCAAGAGGAGGACGGTTAACATTCCTTTGCATGCAATAAACCTCCAGCCCATCGCATTGAACGAATAATTGCAGACATCCACCACATTTCTCTTGATAGCACACCCAACAAGAGCTTTGGCAGAAGTCCAACACAAAATGAGTAAATGTAAATCATGACATATGACATCATGTACTTGTCAAAACAGATCCTTTGTTTGTGTTCACCTGTAGATAAGATTATCTCAATGCAATCAAGGTTTCTCTACACAAAACAATGCAACAACTTCCCATAAAAACCTTTTTTTTTTTTCCATTGCCCCCCAGCCCCCCCCCCCTTCCAACACCAAATCTACTCCTGCATTCCCTTCACTCTCTCTCTCTTACTTTATCTTCCCTTCTCTGGTTCAGTGTGAAGCCAAGAAGGCTGGCCATTAAGTAGAGTTAAACACAGGAAGTGGGCCTTCAGGCACGGCAGTGCTGTTTACACAGAGCTAGTCGGGTTTCAGCGGCACTTTGAAGTGATAAGCGCACAGGAGACTGTCTGTCACTGAGGCAGGGGCCCGAGTGCTGTTCCTATTTACCCCTCTCACATTCTCCCCACAGTGATCCACGGAGCAGAGAGAGGGGGAGAGGCAGATGAAGGAGAGGAGTGAGTGGAGAAGAAGGGGGTTGGCTGGATTTCAATTCTTTTTAAACATGGGTCTTCAGTCAACTTTGATCACTGATCATCACCTGTTTCGTTGCTGTCTGTTACTACACCCCCTCCATCAGTGGAATACATGGCATACTTATTCATTGTACTGTGTTGTATATAATGGCTTAAGCTCTCACATCAAAATATAAAATACTCACTAGGTGGTCGAATGTGTTGGGTGTATTATACTCTAAATACAGGTTGTAAAACCCTTATGGCAGCTTAATACAACACATTGCATACTGCTTATTAGACGTTATAAAAGTTGTACTTGTATACCTTGGAGCTTTCCAGCTAGGGATTTAACTATTTGGTTTGGTCCATTTATAAACATAGATATTGTAGGTTTGAATCTGCAACTTACTTTTGCCTTTCACTATTGTTTTGCTATGCAAGTATAAAGGATCTCTGAGCTATACTGAAAGCACAGACAATATAAAAGGGTACAACGAATAACAAAAGCTTTAGATAATTCTAAACACCCACATAGCAATTTAAATCGCTGGAGGTTACATTCAATTAGAGAATGATTTAATAATCCAGAAACCAACATATTGTTACCTAATACCTTACTTTACTTTATACCTTAAAATAGTCATCTTAATCTTTTCTCCAGCATTCTTTAAATGCATTGGACGTTAGTAGTTTCCAAAACAGAACACCAGGAGCTGTGTAATAAGCAGCGTTTTATTGGCAGCTGCCTACCAAAAGGCACAGCGGGACTCAACTGTCAAAACAGCAAATACAAAAAACCTTCACTGTAGTAAATTACTAAAAAATAATTATAGGCCGTACATGAAAGTTGCGATACACAACTTACGTTGACTTTACATGATTAAAGCGACTATCTGACTGTAACTCAATAAAACAATACAAAAAATATATAGAAAATGAAAATAACCAATGTCAGAAAGATGCCATATAGTCTGTACATACAACAGTTTGTGTGGTGGGAAAAGAGTTCATGCATAATTCAAGTGATAAGGTAGTGATAATACCATGTCTTACAGTTTATTCCAATTTTGAGTTCTAGATGTTAAGTAAATCCTCAATCTGTGTGCTACTCTCATTTATTTCACTAAACAGTGTAAACAAAACTGTATCGGTATTTTTGCATCACTATGCAAGGTCACGCAAACATGGACAAAGAAACAATGAACTTAGAGAATAATAAGGTTTACACAACCATTATTTACAATTTCATATGTTAACAGCGAGGAACCATCACAACCAGTAACTCAATCAAGGCTCATTCACTTTCTGGGTGAACCTCCATTCTACCTTGAGAAAACAGTGGCTGTGCGTAACACGTTTTTTTTTTGTACAAAACCCATGTCTGTCCTCCTATTTGGTGTGTTGGCACATAAAAAAAAAAACCTTCCTACACCGTCGTCTCTCCTTGCTGGCTGTTCACCAGCCTGGTGTAGAACTTGCGCCAGGAGTGCAGCGTCTTGCCAGACCAGATCCAGAACCCGGAGGTGATGCCCACGATGAGGGTCATCAGGTACTTGATCATGTACACCGTGAAGTCCGGGCTCATGTGGGGTCCCACCTGCGCCGGGCACGGGATGGCCAGGCCCTTGCAGCTGTGGAGCACCCAGCTACGCTCCCAGTGGGGGCGGAAGGCCTGCTCGTAGAAGAAGCAGGCGATGACGATGGTGGCGGGCACCGTGTACAGCACGCTGAAGACGCCGATGCGCACCATCAGGCGCTCCAGCTTCTCCGTCTTGGTGCCGTCGTGCTTCATGATGGTGCGGATGCGGAACAGGGACACGAACCCGGCCAGCAGGAAGGAGGTGCCCGTGAGGAGGTAGACGAAGAGCGGCGCCAGCACAAAGCCACGTATGGAGTCCAGGTTGTTCATGCTGACGAAACACACGCCGCTGAGGACGTCCCCCTGGATCTGTCCCATGGCCAGGATGCTGATGGTCTTGACAGCGGGCAAGGCCCAGGCGGCCAGGTGGAAGTACTGGGAGTGGGACTCGATGGCCTCGTGACCCCACTTCATGCCCGCGGCGAGGAACCAGGTGAGAGACAGGATGACCCACCAGATGGAGCTGGCCATGCTGAAGAAATAGACCATCATGAAGAGTATCGTACATCCCTCCTTTTTTGTGCCTTGGACAATGGTTTTGTAGCCCTCTGGGGTGAAACTGTCATTGCACACCACCTTGTCCCCCAGGAAATAGCCCACTATGTAGGCTATGGATAGCATCGAGTAGCAACCAGATAGGAAGATAATAGGTCTTTCTGGGTATTTGAAACGCTGCATGTCGACCAAATATGTGGTGACTGTGAATAATGTGGACACGCAGCAAAGCACTGACCAGAATAAAATCCATATGCGTGCGAATTTGATCTCCTGTTCACCGAAAAACATATATCCTGCACTCCGTGCGTTTTCACATGGGGCGGCGCAATCCACTTCGCCTAGAAACTTATAATTCAGATAGGAAGGGACTTGGAGAACGGATGGACAACGAAACTTTTTCGTCGACGCATCTGGGTGGACGTTAACGTTATTTGTTGTTCCTGGCACCGGCACGAAAACCGGTGGCACCGTGGCGGCGGAGTCATTCTGCCCGACGCAAATGTTCCCGTTCCCCAAAACGGGAAAGTTTTCACACCGGAGACGTTCTGGCCATTGAAAGCCAAACTTGTTCATGAGCGCCTCGCAGCCCAGCTTTGCCCTTTCGCATATAGAGCGACACGGCGGGATGGCTTTTTCCAGAACGGTACACACAGGCGCATACATGGAGCACAGAAAGAACTTCAACTCCGGGGAACACTGTACCTTTACCAGAGGGTAGAATTGGTGAACCTCTAGTCCGGCGTCTTCTTGATTATAATGACCCACCAAATTGGGCATGATCGTTTGGTTGTATGCAATGTCCGTGCACAACGGTATCGAAATAGGCTGGCAAAACCCATGCTCCGGTGGAGCTATCCCGTTGTCCGCGACGGAATATGTGGCCGTCGTGAGCAGAATAGCCCAACTAACATGAAACAACATTGTCGGGCCGAGTACTTACGGTTGTTTTAGTTAGTTCAAATTAAGAGTATATCCCGGAGGGGGAACATTCGTCGCCCGGTGCGACGAATTCGCATTTGAAGACAAACTCTTATTTTTAGAAGAACTCGTGGAGCTCCACTATCTTTTTCTCTCTGAACGCTACCCTGCCCTGCCCGCTCCGCGCTGCTCCTGACTGCGTTGGTTGACGCCGCACAGCCGAAGCGCTGAGACTGTTTTAAGTTCCCCTTGAACTCCCGAGTGAAGGCAGGCGATGGTCCTGCACCCGCCCCAACATCACCACCTCCTCCACAGCGACTAACACATTAGATGTGTCTCTCTCTATCAATATACCTATATATCAATCTATAAAGAGGTTTATCTATATCTATAGATAGCCAGACAGCCAGCCAGCCAGACAGACAGACAGACACAGACAGACACAGACAGCCAGACAGACAGCCAGCCAGACAGACAGACATGCAGACGATTGATTGCTAGATAGATAGATGATTAGATGACACGTGATTGATGGGAGAGGATTTCTGATATATGCCTATATAACTGTCTGTGTATAGATAGCCAGACAACCAGCCAGCCAGTCAGTCAGACAGACAGACAGACAGACAGGCAGATATATTAATGATACTATATAACTGGCTGTGTCTGTATATATAGATAGCCAGACAACCAGACAGACAGACAGACAGACAGACAGACAGACAGACAGACAGACAGCCAGCCAGCCAGCCAGCCAGCCAGTCAGACAGTCAGACAGACAGATATATTAATGACATTATATTTATGTCTATATGTATACAGTATAGTATGTTTGTATATAAACAAACGCATGGAAAACTTTTTTGATACACCTATCGAGAGGGTGGCCGTCAGGGACGGTTGCCATGCAGTTTGTCTCGACCCTTCCCCCTCGGATGGTGATTGGACGACGCCAGTTCTTCGCCCACCGCGAGCGCAACCAACAGTCGAGAAGTTTGGTCGGTTGCGCTCGAGATCATGTAAAAACGACTTTCTCCAGCACTTCGCCCGTTGCGCTGTTCTTTATCCTTTTTTTAAAAAAATAACCCCAAAACAAACATAATAATGAAATCGTGAAAACCTCATTAATTTCCCCAAAACATTAACTTAACGTTATGTACGAAGGTAAGCCGCGCTCGTTTTTCATCTCGTACGGTTGGTGGTGTCTCTGTTAGCCGTCGAATAACGCTAGCGCAGAAAATCAAGATATTCCGAAAATAACGTATCAAATTGTGATTATGGTTATGATTACGATGAGTGTTTGGTGCCCGATATTCTAACAACGCATTTACACGGCTTCCTCTAGGTCGATAATGTGTTAAAAGAAGAGTGAAATCAGTAAGGCACTGACAATCAATATGGCATTTGAAGGCTGCCGGAATACGTATGAGTCGATTCCGAACTTTTCCACGAACAAGTACCAGGTAAGCCCATCGTACGACTTCATAAACGACAGGACATGTCGCCGCATGTCTGTCTGGGTGGGTGAGCACGCTAACGTCCTAGAGCCAGCAAGGCTAGAGAGCGAGCAGGCCGAAGGTCTCCGGTCCCCGGGCCGCCTCGGAGCGGGCCTCACACCGACAGTGAGTTACAGCGCCCCCTGTGGCCACAGCGGTGCTTTATCTTTGGAGACCTGCGCATGCGCTGTTTCTTTACGTCACGTCGTGTACCAACTTTGACCACTCTCAGGTGTTCACGTTTGGAGTGTTTGATAGTTGAGTTTTTTTCCTCATTCACTGAGAATGTTCAATAATTATTTTTGTCAATGTTAATAAAAAAAATAAGTTTGCACATTTTAGTTCACAGTAGCGATTATAACCGAAAATCAGGTGGAAGAAGAAACAATTATTAAGTGTGGTTTGCTTTGCAACCACACTAATGATAACAGTAACAGTACATTTATTTATGTTATGGGCGTATGCCAAAATTGTCGCCTATTGACGCCTATAGGACGTTTGTTAATCAAGAAAAAAAGATTACAAGATTTATCTGATGTCCGTATCATTTAAAGTTTAAGCAACAATATTATGTATATTTTGTTGGTTTTGGTTGAAGTCATTCACCAATACTACTTGATTTGTTACCTAAGTGCGAGATATCGGGCCCATGAAGAGGATAAATTACATTTGAGAAAACTAAAACTAAAATTTGTTTAATTTGCTTTAAGGTAAAACTTTTTCACACCCTCTGCACTAACTGTCCTTTGGTTAGTATGGTGGAAGTGACTGTTTATCATTCTGCCTAAGTGAAGTCAAGTTAACCAACAACTTTATTAAAACTTAAGGTTGTTTAAAATTACGCTTAGCTTCACTTACTTAACTATAAGTGAGAATTTTATAGTCTAGCTTTGTGCAGCGCCAATGCTGTGGAATTTGAACCAGAGCTAAAAGGAATAATCCATATGTGGCACTGTAGAGCATTGTGGGGGCTGTTGTACAAGTGAAATGTGTGGGCGGGTTAGGATTAGGGTTAGGCTAAAGTTACATGTCTACCTACTGTATACCGTAACTTGAAGCCCATGTGTTTCTAACCTGTTGCTCACCAGCCCAAGGCATCTTACTGTTTCTGGAATAAACACATTCCAGTAAACCAAAGGGACAAAATCTGACATAAACTTGTATTCTGTGAACAAACTGCATTTCAGTCAGATTTTCCACCCCTCTTTATCGTGAGGTATGAGTAATAAAAGAAAAATAAATGAAAATTAGATCCACATGTGCAGTATGTGCTTATATGTGTCATGGATTACTCATACAATTTACCCAGGATTATGCCCTTAAAGAAGTCTACTTGTTAATAACATGCATCAATAGGTTAACTCGGATAATCTTTAAATAGATTGAGATATGTTTGTAGCTCTATGATGACAATGCTCATGTATCAATACTAATACAATTTGAACTGCAAGGATTTCTTATGTTAATTAACTTTATACATGCAGATTCTTGAAACAATCACATTCATCGAGCTAGGTCTAGCTAATATTAATGTCTCACAGCTCCTCCTGTTTACTTTAAAGGCCAGCCCAACACAAGATGATGGGGCATATGGGAGTCTGGGACAGCCTCTCTTTCCTAGTCCTAGCTTCAAACTGCCAGAGAACCGTCACACACCTTGGCCAAACAATGCTGAAGACCCCTTTCAACTACTGCAGTGTTCCCAAAACAGTACCAGGTATTAATGGACAAAATGTTAAATAATGTAAAATAAGTTTAAGGACACTGTATATGTTTCGCAAGTTTATAAATGTTAAGAACAGTAATGATTAAGTAACCTGTCCAGTAAATATAAGTGCTTACCATTAGCTACCAGCTGTTACATACATTATGAATTTTCCCTAGCACACACCAGGTTATGTTTGATTATGAAATGTCACAGCTAGAGCCACAACACGAGAGAGCCTTTCACAAACCTTCTGTGACACACAACATGAATGAGTCTTGAATAGATTTTAACCATGCTGTGATGACCCTTTATTATTAAGGATGCTGAATGGTGTTTAAATAATTTGTTCTAATGTCTTTTTCAAGAAACCTGTCTGATGGGACTGATTGCGATGGTGTGACAGATTTATATGGCCTTGTTACAAACATTTTGGAAGATGGTGATTCATCTGACCGCCTCAGCCACACCGAAAGGTGTGTTTTGCCTTTTTTGTAATAATGGTTACTTTAGAAAAACATTAATTATGTGTCACAATAATTTAACTAGTGTAAAACACATTTGGTGTAGCCTGTATAGTATTTTATGTTAGTTGATGGTGCATTTATTGACTAAAATCTCACTTATTTCAGGAATTCATCTAAATTCATGTCAATCTGGTCTCCCCAGATGATAGGCAATGATTTGCTACATTACACTCAATCCGACGCAACCACAGAAGCCAACCCAGCCTTCTCCCCTTACGATAAATACAATAACCAAGTACAAGGGCAGATCATTTCTAAAGAAATTAATGACATCTTTCAGCAGTTGTATGGCTTCAACACCAGCAACAATGGGCTCTCAAAGTCATTCAATGGCGACATGGATAGCTACAAGCACCACTCTCTGAAACTAACTAAGCCACCAGGTCTACCAATGCCCAGCATGGAGAGCTGTTTCCTGCCTGCAATGAGAGAAAGTCAACAGAATCTCATCTCAAACGATGCAAGCAGAGGGACTATGGGTCCTTTGAAAAATTTCCCGATCCAGAAAAATGCCTTTGGTCACCAAGGCAAAATGGACAGCCATTTAGTTAATGATTATGCAAACCATTATATCCAAAGCAGCATCGAAACAAACCAGCAAAATTCACCACAGGATGTCAACAAATTGCTCAGTCATTTTAAAGATGTAATGGCCACTAAGGAAAGAATGGTTGGAAAAAATAACATATTTAAATTGACCAATTCTGCAATATCTCCAGACAGTGCATTGAGAACGCCGGTAAGAAGGGGTCCGGGCGGAGATATAGGTCCAGTGCAGAAAGAACCAAATGGTGGCATCATGCTACATACAATCCAAGACAATTATCGTTTCCAAGGTCACAACACAAAGCACATTCAGCAATCAACCTCCAACTCTGCTCCATGTAACCCCATAAAGTCATACCAAAGTAAGGTCATAACCCATGGCCTAACCACAACGCCTAATGTGAACCAGGTTCTTAGCCAGTACTCCCAGGATCAGATGCAGCAAAGCCAGCTGCCAAACAAGGCCTCTAGGGACAGAGGTCATGTGCCCTTCAACCAACGTCAACCAGTGTCAGAGTTTGGACCTGCCCCATTTCCCCAAAGTCAGAGAAGCCCATTTCACAAGCAGGACTTCAGCAGAGGGGATGGAAGAAATGTCCACCATGTACTGGGACAGAGCCAGATGGGCTTGAGTACAGAACCATTAAGAAAGGAAGATGGTGTCGCAGGGCTTCAGGGAGAGAAGAGCAAGCTGCATAGTACTGCTGGTGGTTTTGTTCAAGATGGCTTCCTCTCAACACAGCGCACAGAGAGCAGCACAAGACTACATACCAACCCTCACAACAGAGATAGAGTCCCCAGACATGGATTCCCACAAAGAAACCACTTCTACTTCCCCCAATCAGGAAACACACATGGCTCTCAGAGATTTGGTGTTGGCAACAGCACAGCAGATACTGGGAAGCAGCCACAGTTTCTGCCCCTTACATACCCTGTGAGTGATCCAAGGTCGAGCTCCTTCCAATTGGGTGTTAACTCCAACTCTAACCTGAGCTTCAGACCCTCTCAGCCCTATGGAAGCGGGCCTTCCTGCCGGGACTTATGGGACAGAAGGCCAGAAGGGGAGTTCACAGCTTCAAAACCCAACATCGCTGTCCAGATGGCCCAGAGTGCAGGGGGGAGTATGTATCCTGATATGGCGTCCGCTAAGTCACCTCCACAGATTACTAAGAACCGAGGAGGACCTATGAGTCAGCTCCACTATTATCTGGAGGAATGCTGTAATGAGTTAGCCTGCTTGGAAAAAGAAAGGAAGAAGGTACAGATTAAATAAATCCTAAATAACTAACTGTTTGCATGATGATCTCAAGCTAATAACCTCATGTGATTTGTATTTTTAGTCTGTGATCCTTCTTAACAAAACATTTGCTGGGAGACGAGTTTACGTCGCAACCAGCAGTCCTCTGCCGAAAATGCCACCCAACCCCTCCAGAGTTGACCGTCTCATTGTTGACCAGATCCGTGAACATAGCAGGGTGAGATCCCAGAATCCATTGTAGTGTTTTCTTGCATTCTTTGCAAATTTCATTTTCAAGTTTTTATAAAACTGTTTAGTGTAAGTACCACGTACCCCAGCCAACCCAACAAGAGGTACTGGGTTCAGTCTAGGGCTGTCACTTTTGAGGAGACATAAACAGGACTTGGGCCATATCCTCATTGTTTGAAACTGGTTATCAACTTAATATCAAGTGCCACTATGCATATCACAAAATGAGGCTATGCAATGAAAAACAAAATAAGGAATCGGAAATGCACAGTGCAAACAATGACGGGACAAGTTAAACAGAAGACCAGCAGCAGTAGTACTAAGCCTGTGCTTGTAGCCTATCTGCACGACATTTAGCCCATGTCCTTCCACCAATGCAACGTATTGCTGTCAGCGGGGATGACTCGGGGTCTCAATTTACCGCTCAGGCTGGCTGCTCCGTGTGTCATCGATTTTCGAATCAGGATAAATTATTTGCCTGATTAGCGCGCCCACGAATGGATGAGATGGCAAACAATAAAATAAATTGTAAAAACCAAACGGTCTGATCAGAGACTGCAAAAAATACGCTACATAACATGGGATTTAAAAAACGGTTTGATTATATATAGTCGAATACGGATATGTCACGTCATATATCCATATCCTTGAGCAAGATGCCCAACATTTATCTGCACCTAACATTAATCTGAATTTAATGTGGGTTGCTTCCCATCAAATCTGCTTAATTAACAGTAAATTCCAGCAAAAAAAAGGGTAAGTGATTGATCTCTGGTTTCTATGTGCTACAGGTGTTGAGCCTTCTGGGTAAAATAGAGCCCCTGTGCAGCTTCCCCATCCAGGGCTACGTCCACTCCACCCTGGACCGTCATTACGCGGCCATATTTGCAACCCAAACCAGACGCAGGGAGGAGTGCGTCAACTCAGCCGGCCACCAGAAGCAGGGAAGCGCTCAAGGTATAGAGGCGACACGGGTAGACCAGCAAGCAATGCGTTAAGGAGTATTGACTAAAATCATGGATTCTCCATGCCTTTTATTTGTGACAGACATCATACCGTTGGCCGTGGCGTTGAAGGACTTGTGCTGCGCAACCAGGAAAACACGCACGGCCCTGTGGTGCACCCTCCAGGCCGCCGTCCCCATGTCTGCCGGCGTGCTAGATGTCCACGGTGACGAGGAGGCCCCCGCAGCCGCAGAGGGAAGCATCCCAGCGAGAAGGTCGTAGCCCTTATCACGGATTCATCAGCAACGGCATGAAACATTTGGTTTGAGAGAGGTTCACCGAGCTAAAGACATGTCAAGCCTTGTTTTGTGTTAAAAAAAAAAAAAGGCCTCGATAGCGCCTCAATCTATGATATTTTCCCAATCTATAATTATATCCCAATTAATTCCTAGAATTGAAGTGGCGTGGTAATCACGGGAAACAAGACTACCATGAAAAGGAGAACTTGAGGTTGTCTGGTGCCTGAAGCACCAGACAATCCCAAGGCATTCAGGATATTCTGCTTAGGTACCTCTTGTTAAGGGAGGATTCCGTAAAATGTTATTTGTCCACCCATATCTTAAATCAATATTCTACTTGGTTTTGGATCCAAAGTCATGTTAATCTTACTCTTGTCAGTTTAACTGTTATTTAAAAGGCACTATTTATGTTATATATGTCAGTAGATGAAAATCCACTTATTTATTTAAAAGAAACAGGGTTTCCGTTTCCTGATCGCCCGGAACAATAACTAAATCATACCTACAATCATTCGAAATTAACATTTTCTGTGTTGTTTGTTAGTAAACACACTATCATTTTAGTCAAACCAATTTGATCAGAATTTCAAAACATGGACCAAAATATACCTTGCATGTTGTGAAAAGTTACAAAGCTTTTTGATAATTTAGATGAATTCGTAACGCATGATGATGTTTGCCTATAGACAAATACTTAGATAAGTGTTCGCACCTGTCCTTTGCTGGTACATTTTAGGTCTTAATGTCTAGGTCTTATACCTAGCACGATACTATATTATCACTGCTTCGTTGTTCTTTGTGAATTTCCATATTGCTGCCTCATTACAATGTTTTTGTTGTCGTTACATTTACCATTGAACTAGTTCCATCATCAACTCGACAAAACTGAAGCAGTTTAACTGTTGAAAATTGTATTTTATTTAGAAAGATGGTCAAATAAAACTCATTGTTCAAATAAAGTTCAAACATTTTACCATGTTACAGAATGTTTGAGGTAATTGAGTAGTAGTCGTGTTCTTAATCGTGTACAGATGTGCATAGACACTGAAACTCTAATGCAAGTGGTTATGAATACTCAACATGTCTCCAGTTTGCTTCATGCAAACGCTGATATTCGCATAGGTTCTTCACAAGCTATCGGCACTAAGCAACCACTATTTTAGGTTTGGTAGATCATTTACAAACCCACTTCTCCTTGAATCGTATTTATTTCATTCGAAGCACAGTGTACTATACATTTCATATGAGCTGGATCGTCACATCGTGTAAATCTTAATGACAAATAAAAATGACAGATGTAACTGATAATTATCAACTGATAATGATAATGTTCTACCATGTGTATGGTAGATTTCCAAGGATTAGCACAGAAATAGGCAGTTGATAAACGGTTCTCTACACCAAAAGATAGCAAGTGGGGTCAAATGAAACATAAGTATTAACCAGACCACGAGTAGGAAAGACATCAACAGTGCTGGATTTCTTTTGGGTTTTGCTTGGTAACATCCTTGAAGTGTTCTTTTGTATGTTTATCTCTTCCGTTCACCTTTCTGTGTGCGCTTTTTCTCCTTGTCCTTTCTCTCCACCTTGGCCAGTTTATCCTTCTCCCGTTGCATCTTGTCCGTTTCCTTTTTCTTCTGAGAGTCTTCCCGGGCCTGGTCCCTTTTCTCCTTCTGCCTGTTCAATACCTGCTCCACATTAGTGTTCTTGAACAAGGCTGCGGTTATCAGTGAAGGAAACGTAGGAGAAAGCTCTACTGTACCGGTGTGACAATACATGAATTAAAGGTACACATAAGATAAGACTCCACGACGTTATGATGATGCATGAAAAGGATACACTTCTCACCTCCCGAAAAATGGGCATTACTTGCGGCCTCCTCTTCTATACCTTCAGTGCTTGCATTAAAGAATTCACATAAGAACAATGGCTCAGTCCAAATGATTTTGTTTGAGAAAATACATTGTTAGCGTGAATGAATATTCATAGAGCAAAGCCAAAAGTGTCATAGCGACTATACTAAATCACACAATTTATCACCACAACCATTAAGCTTGACATAAGCAATGGATTTGGACCACGCTGTAAAAACAAGGATATTCTTCTTCATCTGTGATATTGGCATATTGAGCCAGAACAGCCTCTTTATTTGTCTTGGAGTCTCCGGCCACCTCTTTCGGTTTCACTACGATCTGGGCCTGCTTCTCCATCAGGCTGGCAATGGCTTGAACATCAGCTAGATGGAAAACAAGAAAATTAGGTTTTAATGCTTAATGCAATTTATATAATAAAATTTTGAGCTTACAAGATTTCATATTGCTGTCAGTTTTCATTCAAGCTGATATGAACGCATTTTCTCCCTAACGGTGACTGTCCGAAATGGCCTGTATTATACTACAAGTACAATGTCAAGACCACTTCTATTCTTCTGTTCTATTCTCTTCGATCGTCATCGGTACTTATCATAGGTGTATAGTAAGATACTTGCCATCATCGTCGTCGCACTTAGCTGATCGATTACAGTGTTCTGTCCACTGATTGATAATCTGTTCGCAGACATCTTCGAGCGTGTCACCCTCCTACCAACAAACAGCAAAAACAACAACCTATTAAGGATATGAAATTAAGTGCTTTGTCATTTTTTGCATACAACTATGTGGTACGGAGCACAGTATTGGTAACTATTACAACACTGATTGTTGAGTCAACCTTGAGTCTGCATTAAACTCAAATTCGAGTTTAGATTGTTAGGACTGCTCTACAAACTTTAATTTGTGATTTACGACCAATCCTTAAATGGGTAAGACTAAATTGATGATTAAAAGCTATTTATAGACTTGGTGGGCTGTCTGCCACACCTTCCTTAATATACCTAACACCATTTGCCATATGAACGGAGTCCATTAATCCGCAATAACACTTTATTATGTGAAGGTCAATTTAAGAGCTAATGTATAACTAGTACTGACAATAAACCCGAGTATAATATAAAGTAACTATATTATAACTTAGACGTATCGGTAGTTGACATGCTGATGCAAGGGTTTACCAAGAATGCAGAGAGTATTCCTTGAAGCGTTTCTAGTTTCTCTTCTTCACATTCCACTTCTTGCAAGACTCCTAAAAGATATGCTCCGTACACCTCACCATCAATTTCCAATGAATCTAGGCGATCATTTAACCATTTTTCAAACTCGCCGGCGTCTGCCACGGGCGCAGCCATGTTGGCCGATTGGGGTCCTTGGACACGACGCTGTTGGCCTGTTGATTGCCTGTGAGATTCACTCAAACGTGGTATGCTATGTTCTCCTAAACAGTGGTTTGATTATTTACTTTGAAACTAATATGTGTCTCCAAAAAAAATAATATGACCAATTTATTTGAAATAAACTAATTTCGTAAATAAACAAAAAGTTGACCAGATTCCGAAATGTTTACGGCGTTGAACGCCCACTAGAGGGCGACAAAGTTCTTCACACGAACATTTCCAGACACACTTGTAAAGGTATGTCATGTTTAACCTGAACTGTTCTGAACATATTAGCAGTTGTTAGTTCCTAAGTTTTTGCAGTATCTAGCATATGCCTGTCTAAGTCTGAATTTGTCCTGGCGCTTTATCAATGCACGGCTAGGCTTGAAAATGTTGAGAGCCAGATTCTGAAAAGGAATTATTTTGGTTTGTTAAACAAGAAAGGAAGGTTATTGATAAACCTTACCATCTCGGTATAGGGATACTTTTTCATGTGTGTTCTGTGGGCCTGGTAGATATTCAAGTCCCATTGCCAAAATAACAGGAGGGTAGGGATCAACATCAGCGCCAAAGCTTGGGTTCATAAGCGGTGGCTGGCACTGGGGGGGGCGATGCTGATGGTAATCAACTTCTTGGAACAACAGCTTTTGGCTGCAAAACAATGGTTGTTTTCTGGGACCATGGGTTTGATTCCCAAGCACATGAATAGGCTAGGCCTACCTCTTGAGAATGTTGTGACGTTGGGTATGGGGCCAGGGTCTTTGCATGGACATTTAGTGGAAAAATTACCTAAAATAGAGAGGGCAGCATTGTAGAAGGTCAACAACTACAATGAATGCATCAACAAATATATATATTTATTTATTTTCTATATATTTTTTTTTTCCCTTTTCACAGCATAATAACAAGTAGATATTTAGTTCCAAGTCTTTCAGTAATTCATCTGAAATCGTTGAATCATGATTTTGGAAATGATATGCTACAGCCAGTTGCGGGAAACGTCCACATCTGCTGAGTCACATTTGCATAAATAGGGACCGGCATCAGTGGCATGACTCCAATAGATCCTGATTAAAAAAAGACAGCTTGATTATGCATTAAGTCCGTGACTGTCCTTGATAGTATAATTAAAATGTAGATTTCTGACCAGAATGCTATTCATTTTCTTGATTTTCTTTGCTCGCATTTCAAGGAGCACTTGTAAGCTGACCAGGATATTTTAAATATATTATTTTGCAATTAGTTGGAAACTTTCTGTGGTGCTTTGACAGGTATTCAACATAGCTAATGTTTCCATTGTTCCCATAAAAACCGAAGACTCAGCATCTGAAATCCTGAAAAAAACACACACCCAAGCAGAAATTATAAACAAACCAACCAAATAAATGATTATGTTGTGCTCGAAGACAGTGGTGAATAAATTCAAGGGCCCATTCTGCCAAAACATTGTGGTCAGTGTGCTTGTGGCTGCTCACCCCTCATCCACCCAAAAATATACTAAAAGGAAAGAAATATGTTATTACCAAATATGTACATTAATACAACAAAAGAAAAATAGTTCATGAAGACTCCATTAGGCTTATTTCTCTATTAAACTCCCTCCTGTTCTCTCACTTTGTAGGATCTGCCTCTTCCGACCAATTCCATTTTGATAGATAAATCAATCAATCTAGTACTGACCACACCCCCAAACCCCCGTCCCCTCCCCCACCACACACCCAGACCTCCCCCATAGCCCTTCATGGGCACATAGGGTAGAGCATTCAGCTGTGCTAGGTGTGGCACTGGTATTATTATTAAGTCATTTATCGGGTGCCTTTATCGAAAGCAACAGATACATGTTTTTAGGAGCACGTAGCGGTCGGCCATCTTGCTCAAAAAATTATTTCACGTGGGCTGTGGACATTGGGGATTGAACACGTTTCGTCTTGTAGAGAAAGCCACCCTAAAGCCACTATTATCCCGCCCCTATATCCGGCCTGACTTTAATTTCTTCACTCATCTGCACTATACCTATATAAGAAACAACTATTTTTCCCCAGGTAGATAAAATGAAGTACTTTGTTCATTTTTGTTTTGGAAATGAAAATTGGGTACGTCCAAGCTTGACATCATGAAGGCTGTGACACACCGGGCCTACGGTTGGCTGTCAGACAACGTCTGACAACGTCTGTGAGCTTCTGTGGACCTAGTTTTACCGGTGGGTTCCGCCCGGTTGGCACTAGTCTGACCTTGTCTGCGGTTTTTCGGCCGATTCAGCGTGTTGAATCGGTGGTAGGCACACACTGCTTTTGTTTCATGTTTGGATATATCTGCAGTCCTAGGTCTCCGGGTTGTCCCTGTTTGAAATAGGAACGCACACTGCTGCTGCCTGCCTGCTGTTTCCTCTCATGTAGGTGCAGAAGTGCTAGTTGGCCGTTGGCTGTAGTCTTTGTGGCGCGATCAGGTGCAACCTTTTTCGCCAAGACACGGGCGACGCGAGGCCACGCAACAGACGGCTTTCGTCGCGGCTAGTACTTTGACTGTTGTTTTGGTGTGTCACGGCCTTAAGCAGGATGGTTGTTTTTGCAAATGTCTTGGGTTGTCAGTACCAGTACGTAAAAAGCAGGTTGACGAGAATGATGTTCTCATTGATGTCAAAAGCCCCAGCCGACAGGCCTTAAATCTGTAAGAGATATCCTGCGTGGAACATAGTTTCTATTTCTGGCAGGTGACCTGCTAGCACACGTTTATCTTGTTATGGGTATCACTTGTTTGCCTGTGAAGCAAAATCATGCAAGCTCATGTTTCATTTGCTCTGCAGATAAGGTCTGGCTCCCCTCCCATACAAAAATATTTCTTTCCCGGTGCGAGATAGACCGATCACTCACAACCTTTTATCTAATATGAGGCAGGATTAATATGAGGACGGTGAAGAGGAGTGGCGGTTTGCGAACGGTCTGTGGATTACGCTGTCGAAACAATACGAAACAATCTGGACGGTATAGTTTCACTAAGAAGAACAAACGACCGCACATTGTTATGTTGAGAAGAAAGATGTTTTTTGGTCGCTCAGTGCTGCGTCACCCGTTTAGTTGCTATGTTTGGTTGTAGCCCTATCCAGAGGCCTTTTGGTCTGCGTCCGTTAGAGACGTCCTTTGGTAATATAAAAAGAACGGAGGTTCCAGATGAATTGCCTTTTGCAATTGGTCTGGCGATTCCAGGCTATTAGAGATGAGGGCATTTTTAACAAAGGAGTTTAAGGCTTGATTAGGCCTTATTAGTGTTCTCGTTTTGATCCCAATGGTTCGAGACTGGATCTAAGTTCCGTAATATATTATTCATATTTTCAACATATATATTGGCATTGGGAGTGGCATGGGAGTTAGAATGTTTATGCAATAAGCAGGATATATCGAAAACAAAAGCCCTCTGATACTTTTTAGAGTCAACACATAATTATCGTTGCACTTCATCGTTGTGAATGATGAATGATGTGAATGATGAATGATGTGAATGATGAAAAAATAAGTATGTTAGCATGGAAGGAATGACTTGCGTTGCAATAATAATAGCAGGATTTCCCTTGACAACTTGACCACTTAAATAAATGACAAGATTGTTTCCCTTCTAAAATACCAAATCAGAAAAAGAAAAAAGAAAACAACAAACCAAAATAAAAACAGAACTCACGTTTTTCACTGAATACAGACATCCCCTGGGCCCTAAAGAGGCTGTTCAACCTCTCTAAAGACAGACATGACCAGAGGGTGTGATGGGACAGAGGGAATGAACCCCCCTGAATAATGAGAAGCACAGCCTTTAAATATCAACAACAGAACACGACCCTTCAGTGATGGCTGATGGATGACAGCAGCACGGGACATTGTTTGTGTGGGGTTAACCTGGCTGACATTTTGAGTAGTGTCCGAGTGTGAGTGTGAGTGTGAGAAGTGCTGTATAAGGAGTGAGGAGTGGGGGGGGGGGGATGCGCTAAGGGGGGTATCATGCCTTGATGGACGATTCTTCCATAATGCATTTTTCCAGACCTGTTTCAATCTTCTCCCTCTCTCTCTCCCACTCAATATCTCCCCCTTTCCCTCTCCTACTTGAGGTATCCCCCATCACACCGGATGCTCTTCTTGATGTGCAGCAGCAGGGCGCTGTGCCTCTGGTCCAGGCGGAAGACGGAGTTAAACTCCTTCACCTGGAACACGGACAAAATGATGAGCTTTGAGAGAGCATTAACAGACAAATATTGCTAAAATTGCAACAAAAAAAAAATTATAAGTTATTTTATCAGAATTGATCAAAAAACTTATAGCAAAACATTTAAGCAGGGATAAAAAGACCTACAAATAGAAATGACCCCCAAATGAGTGACCATTGAAGAGCATAACGAATCCCATTGCTGGGATACCAAAGCCAATCACTTGGCTAGAATACACCAAAATGCACAATGATATGTGATCGAAAACCCAACATGGGACATGACCCGATAACCCCGGCCGACCTGATTGGCTGGAAAACCTCAGCCAATCTGATTGGCTTGAGAAACCCAGTGATCCAAAAACCCAGCATGGGACAAGGGCCGAAAACCCCAGCCAATGTGATCGGCTCGAAAACCCACGTCAGTCCGATCGCTCGTAAACAACCCACGTCTGTTCGGTCCTTGCCTAATTGCTGTAACATAAAGGCTCTATGTTATAATTTCAAGTTCTAAATTAATAAATAAATGTTGAATTTGATGTTAAATTACTTTTTTTCCATACAGTATAGGCCTATATGTCTATCTAACTAACAGTAATGTATATAACAGTTAATGTGTTTCTAATCTGGAACTTATGTTCTCTGTCCCAAATTCCAATAAAAGGGAGTAAGTTGGCACTCTTTATGCGACACGCTGATTGAAGACAATTTTGGCTGAATTTGCAATGCTTACTACTGTCCACCAGGAGGACAGTACTTCATTTGCTATGTTATTTCTGGTGCATTTACCATGCACACCTTGCAACCAGAGGCACTTTGGTCCACGTCCGCGGGTGATGCCCTTTGGATATCGAAAAAGAACAGAGAGGTTTCCAGACGAATTGCAAACGGCAATTGGTCTGGCGACGCCAGGCTCATCACTTGTTGCCCCCCTCCCCTCTTCTCTTCTATCCGCCTTCCCTTTGAGCGTCTCTTCCCTGCCCCCTGCATAATGGTCTCTCACGTCTCTGTCCTGCTGCTGGTAATGAAGTGAAAAGCTTTTCGTGCTGCCACGGGGGAAGCTGCCATGTGGAACTGCACTCTTTATTTCAGCGGACTGTAGCTGCTTCTGTTTGGCACGCTTTTATAGATTCCGCGGGCGAGGGGGGCGCTCAAGCCAACTGTTGTCAATCCAGAGTGACACCAAGTTGTGGCTGCCACTCACATTACATCTTGGGATTTTCTTATATCTTTTTTAATTTTCTTGTTGAACACACTTTGTTAGTGTGTCTCAAATAAAATATGGGGGGGGGGGGGCAAGGGGGGGGGGCGTCATAGGACAGTTTGCA
>JAOPJL010000088.1:7294384-7309173 GCA_027123545.1 Trisopterus esmarkii | reverse complement strand
TGGCAAGCCCTTAAAAACCCCAACAACCATGGGTTTGTGTCATTGGGTTTGGGGTGCGACACCCCCTTACGGCGTCTCTTTTCGTTTCCCCCCCCCCCCCCCCCCGTTTGCCTCCGTCCTGGCTCCAGATTTCGACCGACACAGCGACGCGGAGGAATCGTTCGCTCAGGACCTGCAGGACTTCCCCACCTTCAACCCGGACGCCACCCTGATGGACGACGACGACGACACCAGCATAGGCCTGCCCAGCCTGGGCCTCTCCGAGCTGGCCAGCCACCGGGCCTCCCTGCCCGACATCGACTCAGACCAGGAGGACCTGGAGCTCTGCGCCGCCAACTTCAGGGACGAACTGGCCGGCGCCATCGCCAGCAACATGATCCAGGCGGCGCTGGCCGGAGCCCTGCAGCCCCGGCCCCAAGCCGGCCACCGGGCGAGGGAAGGGCCGCCCCGGGTCAAGGCCCAGCGGAGCTACCGCAAGCAGTCGAGCTCGGAGCTCGACACGGACTGGGACGGGGAAGACTTTGAGATGCTGGATCAGTCCGAACTGAACCAGATGGATCCGGCGTCCGGAGCAGGAAGTAGGCGCGGAGATCCCGGCCAAGGTTCCAACTTCTTGTCCAATCTGCTGGGAAAACCACAGTAGTAGTGTGTGTGAGTGTGTGTGTGTTTGTGTGGGGGAGGGGTCTCTGTGTGCGAAAGAGGTGACTTTATTTTCCAGCAGCCATGCTCCTGAGTGGCTTCATTTGATCACTGTGAAGTACAATTTTTTTATCTGTTTTCAACCTCTTTCTCATATTCTGGTATTTAAGTGTTTACTTCACTCCTCCTGTGAGTACATTTTTGTTGTAGGCTGAGCAATAGGTTAATCCAACAAAGAAGTAAAGAAAATCGTAACCTCATTATATCAAAAACCAGCATTATTGAGACTATGACCCCTATGGTCATTTTTCAACGTGCAAATGATGAGGCTGAATAGAAAATAAGTCAGGAGATCTAAATTCACAGGGCTACATATCATGGGACCAAACATGACATTCCTTTTGGTTTGTGCCGATAAGCACCTTTGAGTGATGGCTTGATGCTGATCTACTTGCTGATATTAAATAGTTTGATATTTTATATATTCGTTTTGGGTCATTCATGTTATGTAAGCATGGTAACGGAAGTCCTTGAGAGGACAAAGCATTTGTATAGTTACAACCGATCAATTAACAAAAAAAAAAATACATCAACCAAGCTTAGCTTATAACTTGAGGTTGGATTTAAGTAGCGTCTCTGTTTTGTATAAGCTACTCTTGAGATTCCCCTTTAACTCCTGTTCTTAATATTTCTCATAATAGGAATCTCAATAGTTTGACATACATTTTATTTGGCTGGTAGTCAGGACAATAATTTGGCTGTACACGTTAGGATACTGAAGATAATGCTTTGTAGTAATTGCTTAATGAGTCTTTTTTTATGCATCTTTCCCTCAAGATGCAACGCACTGCTTTGATTTTCTGGGATTTCAAGATGGAGGTTTTAATTTCCTTTTTTAATGAACGTTTTTACAGTTTGAACCACATGATTGATCAATGTAAAGTTACATTGATGAGTGTTTTGGTTTAACTGCAATATAAACTAAATATCTCCTTGGATCTGTATTTAATCCAGAAAATGCTGTTATTTTTCTGACATAGAAGAATTATGTTTACATTCAACCCTGTATTAAGTCTGATAGCCTTTTGATATAAGTGTGAGTATGTAAAGAGTGAAATCTGCTCCTTAAAGAGCCCAGGAGCGTCGTAGATATTTTAATGCTGGACTGTCTGGTGTTCTTGTGACAAGGCAAACTAGTTATTTTGTGTATTCTTTGTCATCAAAGTAACAATGGGAACGGTACTGCTTCATTCAAACTGAAACGAGCCACAGCTGTTGGCCTATTGAATATATCAATCAACCAATCAGAATACTTGCAATCATTTTTTTCCATGTGCTTATTTCGTGAAGAAACCCATTTGTTCAATTATCTTATTTTCAAAAGAATATTGATAGGAAATTCAGTACAATAGAAACTAATTCTGAACACCCATTCTCACACAGAATTGGACATTGGGGGACAAAAGATGTGGAAGTTAAGTTTAGAGTGGAAAGTTGCACATTATTGTTCGATGAAGTTTTAACGAGCGATGAATAATGTCAAACATGTGCTGACCTTCTTTGTAACTGGTTTTGATATTTTTTTGATGTGCATCTCTTCGAAAAAAATAAAATTTGCAACTATAACATTTTTGTTTGTGGATTTCATTAAATATAAATGGGGTTATGCTTTGTAAAAACCTGGATAAAGTTTATTATCACCATATTTTTGGAGTAAATCACGTTTTTGATCTGGGCGGAAGTTCGATCTACCAGCACGCGTCATTTGACGCGGGTTGACGTCTTCAGTGTTGACGCATATTTCGCGGGGAAACCAACGTTTTGAAGTTTAGTTTTGGTGATATAGTGATGACAAAATGAGCAAAAAAGACAACAGTAAGTCAGCATGTGATTACATAGTTAACACTCTGGTTTCCGTGTAATTGACATACATTTTCTGGTAACACAATTGACAATATGAGATTTAAGCCATCGCTCTAGTGGCTATGATTAGCCTGCTCTCTGCTATCGTTGGTGCTTTAAGTCAAGAAAGCACGTACATGTGTCATATTCAATAAAGTATTTTCTTTGTTACAGGCGTGGGAATCATTTTTGCATATCTGAATGAAAAGAACCGTCCTTATAGTGCAACAGATGTGTTCACCAATTTACAGAAACAGCATGGACTGGGGAAAACGGTAAGATGAATACCAAACTATAACAAAGACAGCAGCTACGTTGACAACATAATGTTTGTTAATGTTTCGGCGATGTCTGCTTTCCTATTCCTAGGCAGTGGTCAAAGCCATGGAGCAGTTGGCCGGGGAAGGGAAGATTAAAGAGAAAACATACGGCAAGCAAAAAATATATTTCGCCGACCAGGTTAGTCTCCCCAAATTCAACAAGTTATAGCTTACATGATGTATCCTTAATCGGAGTGTCGTGGATACTCCTTTTTATGTATCTTATTTTCATCTCCTCACTTTAACAGAGCCAATTTACAGAAGTGAATGATGCAGATCTGAAGGCTATTGATAACCAGATCTCAGGGCTCGGCACCCAAGTGCAGTCCATCACCCAGAGCTGCAGGCAGCTAGATGCAGGTGATGCCACGTACCATGTTTGTTTAGCTGCTGCACAACAACAAAAAAGTGTACCTTTTCGTTTCATTCAATTGAATGCGTTCTATAGTGTTGTTGCAGAGCATGGTTTGAGCAAACATTGAGTTCTATTTGTTTGGACTGCTCTAGTAACTAAGAGGATTCATTTATCTTAACTTGGTTTCAATCGTTTTTGGGGTGAAACAAATCTATATCCAGAGCTGAAAGCGCTCCAAGGTTCATTGACGACAGAGGAACTGACAACAGAGATAAAGAAGCTGAAAGAGGAGTGTTCTGGTTACCGGGCGCGTCTGCAGAAGATCCAATCAGCAACTAATCATATCCCACCAGAAGAGAAGGAAAAGGTGGGGAGATAGCATTCACGTGCCCCTCAAACTCGAATTTGGTAGAAAACAGAAATAACATGTTATAATTATAATTCACTCAATGAATTACTTTTAACTTCCAGGTTTACAAACAACGTGATGTTTATGTGAAAGAGTGGAAAAAGAGGAAAAGACTGGTGATGTATATACTTAAACCTAAAAGCCTTAATCAAAGGTGTATGGCTCAAGTGAGCAAGCCTAGGCATGGATAGTTAGCATCAGTGTATAAATGTGTGCAAGTTAAGGAAGGACTACATCATGAATATAGCATTATCACAATTAAAAGGTTTACAACATTAGAGCAAAATATTTCACATAAACTGAACCCCCAAAAAATATTTAAATCTAGGGTTAGGGTTAACTACTCCAAGCACTGAATAATTTATTGTCCTTCATTAAAAAGCTTTTTAACTTTCTTTGTATAGGCATCAGACATGATGGATGCCATTCTGGAAGGATACCCAAAGAGCAAGAAGCAGTTTCTAGTGAGTCTAAATTTGTTGAGTAGATTCATATATCAGGATATAAACTAAAACCTTTTTTCTTTTACTTATCTATATTTTTATTTTTATTGTATGACAATGTTTAAATGTGAAGCACTTTTGAGTCTGCCTTATGTATGAAAAGTGCTGTATAAATAAAGTTACCTTGCCTTGCCTAGAAATCTAGGTGTATTTTAAACAAGAAATTCCCCATTTTCTAGGAGGAAGTCGGCGTTGAGACAGATGAAGATTGTAAAGTGGTTTTCCCAAGTGCTTGAGATGGAAATGCTTCTCATTTATTAATCCGATATACATGAGGCCAGGATCTGGACACATAATTATATCCAGATGATCCACAAGAAGGAGATTCATTTTATATACGTCAACACGTGTCTTTTCAAGAAGTTTGTGTAAATAAGAATAAACAAAATACAAAATACAATGTTTGTAAACATGTACATGCACACTTGAATTCACCTCTAGAAAGGGATTACAATTATTTTCAAGATGCTCAAAGCAAAAATGCAACAAAATAAAGTAAAACATTAAAATCCTTATAGATTACAGTTTCAGTGTGAAAGAAGCAAACGACTGAGGTATGTATTTGGGTATTGTCCTTTAAAAAAAAAAAAATATCCCAGTGCAGTGAAACTGATTCAAACATAACGCTTTAAGATAAACAGCAAAACGTGTGTCAGCTATGGGATTCAGCCTAGATTCTGCCCATGTGATTTGCAGAGCGGATTCGTCACTGATCCTTGATAGTTTGGATGGCATTCCAGAAATGGCTTTCCCAGGTACTGCAGCAATAATGGACTGGCTCAAAGTCAATAAGAAGCAAACGCGACTTTGGAAAATGTATCCACTGCCATGCATTGCTCCTGCTCAAACCACAGTGTTGCCTTTTGATCTCTGGAATTAAAATACAATCACTTGCGACCCACATCAGTTGGGGTGAAAGCTTTAACACAAAGGCAGTAAGCACTCCCAGAAAAAGATGGCTTTTATGTTTCCCTTACAATAAATTAAGTTGCATTGACTTAAGTACAATTGAACAAACGGACCGCTCCAAATGATTAGTATTTCTTTTTGGAATAATTGAACGAAGTGAACTAGAAATATTGAGAAAAGCATGTATCAAAACATCTGGCAACAGGAAAAGTCAGGATTCTAATCATAATAAAAAACATACACCAAACGGTGAAAACAACTATAGATTTCCAGCTGCAATGACAATTTTTAAATACATTTTCAGTAATTTGCCTTAGAAAATTATAGGGTATAAAATACCTTTAGACTGGTTTTGGCTTATTCTTCAGCCTGGCTGGAGTTTAATTTGAAAACATAGACACAATTCATAATGTATTTAAAGGCAAACGTGATCAAGTAAACAATTATTTTCAGCACAGTGGATCACCCAGCACAGCGTTAACATTCATCTGCATACATTGCTGCTGCATGGTCCTCAGAAAATCAATTTCTCTGAGACATGCATGTAATAAAGTTGAATTCAATTAGGCACAATCACATGGACATGAGATTAGAGGGGAGATCTTGCGTGCAACAAAACTTGAAGCTTCAGTTTCCCTCTAAACCAATTGGTCTAGTCGATATGTCAACCTGAACAGGAAAGTGTAAATACTTTAGTGTGGCTGGATCATGGCCGCCTCCCTTGGAGGTAGGGACTGGCCGAAAAAATATATTTTTAAGTTCAGTCTAGAGGTTGTAAAAAGGATCAGTACAGCGGGCTGTTGATCTGTCGGAGAACGCCAACCACAAAATCTCTCAACGTCTGGAGGGAAAAAAAAAGGAGAGCAGACGTGGGTTAAATCAAAAGAACAAGCAGGTGACCGGGATCACCAGCTCCCAAACAAGCTTTGATGCTGCCTGTGGTACTTGCCTGCGGCTTGCAGTGCTCCTCGATCCAACCAAAGACGCAGGCTGACAGCTCTTGGAAGCTGTTCACTGAGACGGAGCTGCTGAACGTCTGGAACAGCGAGTCCATGATGCTCTGGAAGATCCTGAACTTCACTTGGTCGGACACCTGCTCCTCCCCCCGCTGGGGGTTGTTCTGGTGGGCCTCCACTATCTGCTCGTAGTTCCTGCCACAAATCAAAAGGGGCCGCGGGGTACTTAAGTAGTGGTTTATCGAACAGCAACCGGTTGAAAAGGACATGAGATAATAAGAAATGTAAGTTAAATTAGACTTCAGAGTCCATTTCCTCAACTGTGTGACACTTTAATGATTTCTGGACTCAAACTGCACCCTGCTGTTGAAAAAAAAAAAAAAAAAACCTGCATAGGCCCTAACCTCTATCACTCACTCACTCTCCCAAACAGTTGTGGTTCTATGCCCCAAGTGTGGTCTAGCCAAAAAACGGTTTCTGTGAGGCACTGTCTTACGTTTTCATTATCTTCAGCGCCATGACTTCCTTCCTCAGTGTGGACACTTCTTCTTCTTGCTTCTTCTTTTCTTTGTGAAGAAACTGGATGTAGTCGATGGCTAGAAACCCAACCACAAACACAAAATGTGTCGGCCTGGGATTCCATGAGTACATGTCCAATAGCTGTTATCCAGTTAAAAGGCTCTCAATCTTACAGGCTTGTCAATCCATATACACACATAGTAGTCAATGTGAAGTTGTACGATGAAGCAAAATCCTACTTTTCTGTAGTATGGTAGCCTTGCTGATTTTCTGTGCCCCCACTGCAAATTCTGATTGCTGTTGGCAGGTTGGCACTATAGACTGCAGGTCATCATAGCCTTTCTGGAAGCAATAGAGAGATCCATGCATGACGATAAGAGGGTAAACAAATGAAAAGGTCTTGATTGATCACCTTTGGACAGATGACGTTCAATATGTATACCAACCTTAATGGCATCCCTTCGTTTCTGTTCAGCCTGTGTGTGTGCTTGTCGTCGTCTGTCTTTATACGAATCCTTATACGATGCCTCATGTCTGTAGTCACTGTCTTCATCGTCTACATAGCAAAACTCAATTCAGTATATTGACCAATCCATACATAAGAGTTAAAGAGGAATATGAGTTGTCAATAAATTTTTTCGGTCACAAAAACACAACAGGCCTACCTGTATTTGGTACTGAAGAGGCACTTGTAGAGCCAATGCTGTTCGCTCTAGAGACTAGGCTGCCCTTTAACGCGGTCTCGGTGAAGAAACCTGCATCAGATGAATATCAGGGTGAAGTCGTATTAAAACACATGGTGGACACAATACAACCCCAATGGAAGCTGCAAGGACAGCTTTATCCAACGCATAATAAATCGAAAAGCCTGAACTTACCATGGTCGAACCCGTTGTCAGTGAATGCACCTTCGGTCTGCAGTGCCATCACGAGAGAGTTGTAGATGTGGAATGAGAGAGAGGATAAATAAAGAGGGTTGAGAGGCTAGACAAACAAAAGGCATTCAAACTGAAACTCCCACAAAGTGCTGTTCCAATCTGCTGAAGGTCACTGAAGGGAACACGTGGAAACATGCAACACAACGTACGTCATTTATTTAGTTTAGTACAAAAAAAAAACACCCCACCACATGCTACACAAACAAACGAAAAGTTCCATAGACCTGAGTTTTTTTTTGTTTTTGTTTTTCTAATGAGGGGGGGGGGGTGCTCTGCAAGTCGATAAACCAACATGATCCACGTTCACACACATTGAAACCAGTCAACACAGATAACATGAGTCGTGATTGTCGGCCGTCCCTGTCAACAAAGTAGATCCCAGGGTTTCGCTTCCACTGTGGAGCGGTCAGGTCCCAGTGGAAAAAAAAAGAAAATCAGGTTGACAGCTAGGGGGGGGTCGCCTTATATTTGCAATTCAACGATAGTCTTGTGTCGACAATGCGTATTTCAAAATGGGCACTGTTGTTTTAAACATAATAATACATGCAATATGTGTGTTGCACTACCTTAGCAAATGTGTGCTAACGTTAGCCGCGCGGCTAAGAGAGTGAAGCAGCTCCGCTCCTTGCTGTTAATGTGAGGCTTTCAGTGTGCAGCCACGCAAAACACTAAGCATCGATGTGTGTTGAGTTTGTTTCTTACTTTCCAACTGTCCTCTGGTGAAGTTATCGGGTCGGTCATCCTGGGGTTAATAACAATAATCACAGCAGCTCCAGGATATACTTCTCACAACAACTCGCACTACAAAGCAACTCCGGTGGCGACAGCCTTGGAGAAAGTGAGCGTAAGTGCTACCTCTGCTGGACACAATCGTGTGGACTGCCTTGGGGTTGTTTGAGATCACATGTGTGTGCGTGTGCGTGTGCGTGTGCGTGTGCGCGTGCGCGTGTGCGTGTCTCTCATATGCGTTCTCATATCAGTTCAACAGATGTATTAGTGTATTCGTTTATTTGCACACCACGGCTATTTGATTGCGCTTCGAACACGAACCAAACATTTCTGTGCATGCCTATTTCAAACGCAGAGTGGGGCTGTCGGACAATCTCCTGCATCGTGTTGTTTCACCTGACATGATTTTAACGTGACTTTTTAACCTGATTTTTTTTTACCTGACCTGAGACTATTTAAAAATCGAAATGAGCTGATAACCCGCCTATCAGGCTGTATATGGATCATCTGAACCCATCCATGTCCATTAGAAAGAACTATAGTCCCATCCCATGAAAATTCAGTTATATTGTTAATCTGGGACTAGTAGCCTATGCAAGCATTTCTATTTGTTTTCCCATTCTATCTTATTTGCCTTTAACATGGAACTTCATTGTACGTTATACATGCTATATTCAATATGGTAACAGCACCTCCCTCCACACCCTTTTCTGCTGCTCCTTTACACAGGAAGTTGCTCTTCTGCTTTTTTGCTACTGTGGTTTTTTTTTTTGAGCGGCATCAAAAAGGCCCTCCTTCCTCTCACAAAGTGTTCTTTATGTCACCATAGCAGCGGGTCAGTTGTAGTTAGTAGTGTGGGTGCAGACACGTTGCCTAGGTTGAAGGCTGCCTAGAAGGTTGACCTTTTGCTGTATGCCAGTCTGAAACAGGGGTACAGGCTTCCAGAGATGATTCAAGAACAAACGTCATTGGCTTCTGCTCAGGATTAGGATAGGTGGAATGAAGAATTGACGTCCATCTCACTTATAACCCCAAAAGGGTCAAAGGACAAGACTTGGATTTGGATTTAAAACCTGAACTCGGCATATGAGATGGTTTGAGTGAAGGGGTGAACTTTTTGGGGGGACGCTTACGGGATTTGACAGAATTCTCAGTAAAAGGAGTTCCTAACGTTTTCCTCCTGGATTACTTGTGGAAATTAGTGATGGGGAATGTGGCTGCCGGGGCCCAGGAACCGGGCCGCTCCGAGGGCCGGGATGTCAGGAGCCCTGTGGAGGTAGGGGACATGAGTGAACCCACTCCCACTCTCCAGAAAAAGAAGACGGCTCCCTTGAAGCTGCCCATGCCACCAGAAGATGAGCTGGAAGAACGCTTCAACATGGTTCTGGTGAGTTACTGAAACATGTGGCCAGGGTGTTCCCAAAGCATTCACGTCATAAAAGGGGATTTGTCATTTGGACAAATGACTACAGCTTAAGAGTTCAATTTTATTCTCTTTCACACGTCACCTCACACCATTAAATATACATTTTTACCAAATACTATCTTAGTATTTGGTAAAAATGTGCCCATTATATGCAAGTAAAATAAAGTAATATGGCTCCAAACAACTAGAATGGCCTGTAGATGGCCTGTATTTTTACAGTGGTTTTCAGGTTTCAGGTCAGGTTTTCTTTTGAACTGTTTACATAAATTCAGTTGTTACTTAGGCAATCCTGTTTTGCTTCTGCACCACAGGTTTGTCAGCTGCCCCCAAGGGGAAGTTGAGCAACTTGTGAGAGCTCACACGAAAGAGAACTTAAGACCAAAAGAGAGTTCCAACATTGCAACATCCTTATTTTGGCACTTCTTCCGACCAACCTGAAAAAAACAATGCATTAAGACAATACAAATAAATCCTTGACTTTATTTAGATTGGCCAAATTGGAAGTGGCTTAAAATTGTATTATATCAGAACTGACGTCCACCAATATGTTTCAAACTGTTTAGTTTAAACTCCGATGTTTAGTATACTTGGATATTTGAATGAAATGCGACACTTATGGTCAGGGGTCATACCCTTCACGGTAAAATGGCGGTTGAAGTACGAAATGCGGTAACGGCATTTCCTGCGATCATGTTTCTCTTTGTTTATCTTTTTTGTTTATTTATCTAAATGAATATATAATAGACATTTTGATCTTAATTCAGATCCTATCTATTTCATTATGTGTTTATAATGTGGTTTTATTTTTGCTATTAATTGTCTTTCAGGTTTTTTTAAAAGCACTATAAAATATATATGTACTGTTATTATTAGGTGTCCTAAGAAATCAGTAGGAAGGAAGGCTATTCTATTTGTTAATATTATTATGATTGTTATATACTTGTTATTATTATTATCATCATTATTTAATCAAAATATATATTCACAACTAAATAAAACAAAAATCAACATTATACATCAATCATTTACAACAATAACTTGTATAAGCACCACACAAATTCATTAAAGAAAATGCTGATTAAAAATGATGTTAAAAGTTAAGATTAAGTTAAGAGATTGGATAATACCATCTGTCATCTGGTTTTTATCAAAAAGAAATAGACAGAAGGATCGGATGTAAAACTATAGCAGGTGACAATTAAAGAAATTGCTTACAATGACTACAGCTTAAGAGTTCAATTTTATTCTCTTTCACACGTCACCTCACACCATTAAATATACATTTTTACCAAATACTATCTTAGTATTTGGTAAAAATGTGCCCATTATATGCAAGTAAAATAAAGTAATATGGCTCCAAACAACTAAACTAGAATCACACCACATGCAGTATTTAATCAAATATAATATGCATCGTAACTTCATTTAGATTTTGATTAAAGTAATCAATTTCTTTTGTAGGTTTATTAAGCCACTTTTTTCTTTTTACAGAGCTCCATAAACCTGCCACCAGACAAATTAGAGCTTCTATGTCAGTATGACAATGAGAAGAAATGGGAGCTTGTCTGTGACCAGGTAAGATTTGAATGCTTATCATATCAAGCTTTACTTAACCGTTAGCAGACTAATTACCATGTGTTTGGTTAATGTCTAATACGTTATGAAGCGAAATGTTAATGGAGCAATTGTAGCATCTTATATGAATAAGATGATTAATAATAATATGTCAACATTTGATGAACGTAGCAAAACAATCTTCTTCAATTAATATGCGTATTACAACCACCATGGGGAATTAATGCATTGTCATGGAAACAGTGTGGTCTTCGGAAACATTGTGTCACTAGATGGCAGTCTGTACATGCTAGAGTAGTTTAATATTGAATAAAAAATAAATGTGAACTGCCTGGTGTGGATCCTCCATCCCAGGAGCGCTTTCAGGTGAAAAGCCCCCCCTCCATTTATCTGACCAAGATCAAGAGCTTCTACCAGGACCAAGGAGGGGTGCCCCGCAAGGTGGGCACGCACGCACACACACACACACACATGGACACGCACACGCACACACAAGCGCAAACGTGCACACACACACACACACACACACACACACATGCGCAAACACACGCACACACACCTACACACACACACGCAAACGCACACATCCACTCACGCAAACGCACACATCCACACACGCAAACGCACACATCCACACACACATGCAGGCATCCATACACATGTACTCATAAAACTCATAAATGTATTGTTGCCAGTATTTTTTTTGTAACTGTCAATCCAATATAAGTATATAGTATATTTATAAGTGTATATAATATATTTTTTCTTGTTTTGTCACGTTCAGTCAAAGAAGTGGATCCAAGAAGCGACCAAGGTGCTTAAAGACCTGGAAATATCCCTGCGCACTAACCATATCGGGTAAACATTGTCATCCTGCCTCTCTTTTTAATCAATTTCAGTTTCAATGTGGTTTTCCCACCTATTCACTCTATTCTGTTATTTTCAATCCTTGTGTTTCTCTGCAGATGGGCCCAGGAATTCCTTGACGAGGAGAACAGAGGTTTAGATATTCTGGTGGAATATCTGTCCTATGCACAGAGGGCTACGTAAGTCTAGAGACGTATGATACATTCTTGACGACTGGATGTTGTTGTTTTTTTGTTTTAGTTGTTCACCTGGTCCAACAATCGGTCCTGGGTTTTTCCCCAAACTGGTTTTGAAACTTTATGCATTGTTTTGAAAGAGTTGACACATCTCTGTTTATTTGCCCTGTATGTGTGCAACCCCTTTTAACAACAGGTTTGATGTAGTGGATTCAGTGGTCAATGGCAGCCCGGTGGAGAGAGCTAAATCTATGGAGAGGTCAATGGAGGACTTGACTAAGAGCAGCCCCAGTACACAGTCCCATGGCATGACCAGAGCAGCACGGGCCCTGACTGTGAGGTAAGATGGAGTCGCCTTGGCTCTGTAGTATAAACACTGTTTACTCTGATTGAGGCCAAGTAATCCTTTCATTTGGTTCCCATAATGCCACTGCTTTCACAGTGTCTTTTTCTGTGTGATTGAAAAATGCAGTGATTATATACATTATGTCCTCCAAATGTCTATTGACCTGGAGTGACAGGTCTCTGACGCTGTGGGCACCTAATAATAATGTATCTTTTTATAATTGTTAGTGTCTATATATATATTTTTTGTTTGTTCATATTCATATTTAGACTGTCAGCTATTGATAGATTATAGCAATGCTTAATTTGTGTGCTGCTAGTTTGGACGAAGACAAATTTCCACTTTGGCACATAAAAAGTTGTTTTTCATTTGACTTAATGGCATTTTAATTAATAATGATGAATGTGCATGCTGTACTTGAGTATTAATGTGATTCTGAACTTTAATTGACATGGACCGATTTGTCTGTTGTCTTGCATAATTACACATGGGGCTCCCCTGACTAAGACTGCACCCGGGGTCCTATTATAATTGCCAAGTTTCTATCAGTGGCATTTGCATACCTAAATATGTGCAGATATGGGGAGCCACTCTAGTCTTTCTATGCTAAATTGCTAGATCAAGCTCATGAATTTACATATCTCTGTTTGGTATATTTTTGTTTGGACCATTTGCAGAATCAGTAAAACTTTAAACAACAGGATGCACAAGAGGTCCCCCTTGGCCAGCCAAAGAGACGATGTACACGTGTGCATCATGTGCCTGAGAGCTATCATGAATTATCAGGTATGATTGGAGGCGAATCGCTCTGCTTTCCCTGAGTATGTACCTAATTTAAGTTAAAGAAGCAATGTGTAGGATTTAGTGGCATCTAGTGGTGAGGTTACAGATTGCAACCAACTGGATACCCCTCCTTTCCAATTCCTCTCTCCATTGACTACACTTATGTCAAGGTACATTTTTAACCTACGAGCTAGTTGAAATGTTACGTATTGCAAGTTATAATTTTAAATCCAAAATGTAAGTATAATACAGTCACTGTTCTATAAGGTGAGCTTGAGTGTTCTGAAACACACCTAAAAAAAACAAAAAAACAACAACCATCATATATTGAAATTATTGCTGTGAAATGTACCCAAGATAAGGCGTTTACTGCTAGACACATGCAGGGACTTTTACAGATCAAAGATGGATACGCCACATTCAGCCTGCCACACATACGTCTTCAAACTGCCAACGCTTCTGTCAAACTTACCTTCTTATTGAGAGAACGCTCATCAATATCTCTCCGTCTCTTAGTCTGGGTTCAACCAGGTGATGAGCCACCCCAGCTGTGTCAACGAAATCACTCTCGGCCTCAACAGCAGTAATCCCAGGTACGTCTATGAAGTGCAGGTACGTGTGTGTGTGTGTGTGTGTGTGTGTGTGTTTGTGTGTGAATTAGCATGCATAACCGTTTTGTTCTATCTGACAGAACCAAGGCCCTTGTGCTGGAGCTGCTGGCAGCCGTGTGTCTCGTGAGAGGGGGCCATGATATCATCCTTTCCGCCTTTGACAACTTCAAAGAGGTCGGTGTTTTTCTGATTCTGTGTGTGTGTGCGTGTGTGTGTGTGTGTGTGTGTGTGTGTGTGTGTGTCTCTCCATGACGTGTTTCCACATCACGCTGTGCCTTGCGACTGCAAATAGTTTCACAGTTTTCATCGGTCCAGACTCCCCTTATCTCGGTACTCATCCTCTGCACGATACTTCCTACGTATTTCATGCCCGTGTATGGGTCTGGGTTGGATTTGAACCCTTCCGACAGCCTTCACTCAACGGCGGCATTTTCAGCGCGATGCTTACTGCGGTGTGATGCGCGTTCATTTTTATCACATCACAGGACGGAGACCTGTAGGACGTCTTCCTGCATGACTCATTACCACGATGTGTGCTCTTCAGTGTTTGGGCTGCCCTTATGACGATCAGCAACACCTACTGTCACACTTCTACTTTTTTATATTTAGAACAGTGTATTGGTGTATTTTCACATCCATATTCCATGATAACACATATTCCATGATTCTTATTTTTAGGTTGCTTTTTAACTCAACCCTTATGATGGATGTGTGTGTGTGTATGTGTGTGTGTGTGTGTGTGTGTGTGGGGGGGGGGGGGGTTAAGTTACGATTAAGTAACATTTTTACGTTAAAAAAACAAAAAAAAATTATTTTATATTTTTAT
>JAOPJL010000088.1:6965063-6975589 GCA_027123545.1 Trisopterus esmarkii | reverse complement strand
AGAGAGAGAGAGAGAGAGAGAGAGAGAGAGAGAGAGAGAGAGAGAGAGAGAGAGAGAGAGAGAGAGAGAGAGGGGAGGTGTAGTTATCATACCCCTAATGAGCTCCATAAAGTGTGTGCTCTCAGACCACAGAGAAATCCCATTTTGATCACCATCAAGACTTCTGAAATGTAAATTTCGACTATCATAGATTTGAGGGGACATTTTTAAAATGTACCATCTGGCCATTCCGGTTGCTTGGGGTTTTTCTTATTTTTTCACCCGTTCGTGTTCCAGAACACCGTTCTGAACCGTGCCATTCTAATTGCAGCCTTCCTGGTTTCTGGTGTTCTACTCTCAATGCCAGTGAATACGGGACCTTTGGGTGAACCAAGTTGTCATACAGTGTTAGCAAATAAATTAAATTAAATGATGAATAGAAGTCGTGAGGTTTAGCCAAGTTTGTTGAGTGTGTGTTTGCGCCTTCATGTGTGTGTCTGTGTGCGTGCATGTGTGTATGTCTATGTGTCTGCGGGGGTGATGCTGAACACGTTCGACTAAGCTGATTGGGCAGGTTTTACTGCATCCTGTTTTTTTCACTGCATCAACATCATCAGTGACAACAACAACAACAACAACAACAATAACAACTGAGGCAATGCTCTTTGCAACAAGTTCCAGAGTCAGCTTACTGCTCAGAACCAGTGTTGTCTTTATGCTCTGAACGTCATTTTGTAACCACTAAAGGACAGTTCAGACCTAGAAGGCGAGACAGGACTCAAAACTGTAGTTTAAGAACTGTTCTGTGTGTCATTACGAATAGTCTAGATTTAAAACATCTCCAGTACTTTTAAGCCTTCTTCAAGATTCAACGTGTCAAATCCTAGCATTAAACTTCAAACTCGACTGTCAATCAGTGTCCAGAGATGATTGACAGCTGTCAAACTCAGTCAACTTACGCACTGCAAAATCCCCTTAAGGGAATCCTGATGTGCTTTTTGTGACTTACGGTACACATCTTTTGTCCCGTCCTGTTTGTTCTCTTGCGGTCTGCACCAACCTCAAAAGCTCAGCGTCAGCCCCCCCCCCCCCCTCCCCAGGTTAGACCAAAGACAGCCAAAGTGAGCCCCACCTTTGGAGGGAGGAGTCAGTAGAGAGGAGGGGTGACGTCAAAGCGTGTGGCAGCCACCCCGCCGACCAACCCCTGCCCAGCGACACGACTGCCCCCCTGGGGTTAATTATCCAGGACAGTGGTGGTCCATCCCCTCATCACGTCCCACCAACCCCCGATATTACTCCATCTCCTACACACAGGGGATATTGACAGAATTACACGTGCAGCTCTGCGGTGCGTTCCCGTAAAAAAGCGTGACGCAAACATGTCCTGGAGAGTCTGAACTGTGGACACGCCAACTGAAAAAAAAGAAAGACAGTGGACATGAAAGCCCAGCCGGCGACATCTCCATTACCCTTCACTTCAATAAGTGTGTGTGTCGTGGGGGGCGGGGGGGAGAGAGAGTGAGGGTGGTGGTGGTGGTGGTGGTGGTGGGTGGTGGCGGATGGGGAGTGTGAAGGCAGCGAGAGTGATGTGTTTTTACTGGATCGATGGCGCAGCAGTCTTGTTTCTTGGACAATCAAGTTCAACCCTCATTACCTCCTCTGTCCCCTGTGGAGATGCTTGCTCTGTGTTTGCCTAACATGCTGATCGCTTCTGAGTAAACTCAACATTCTTTTTTTTGATGCCTTTGGAGATAATGTTTTTTTTCGTCATCACTTTTTTTTAAGGATTATTTTATCGTGTTGCAAATTAAAAATATACAAATGTCTAATAAAAATACTATAAACTGCTTGTGAGAGGGCAATGCTGTTGTCAGTACTTGACCGATTTTGCATGAATTTTTTTAGGCTTCATTTCATTCTTCTCTTTTATGAATTACTTACGTTTTAAAGCCTGAGGGTATTTGAGCCTGTGGCGTAGGTATGTGCACAGGAACAATAACCTGACCTTGACTGCAACCAATGTGTTAACAGACCTCTTGTATTACTGTTGGTATCGCACTCAATCTGAAACTATATCTACGTTGCACAGTATCCTCGTCAGTGCGTGGCCTTGTAGTTGGAATAATTGTCAGCACGATATAACAAGGTGTCTAATTAATTAGATCGCCTGCCTGAGTCAATAAAATACACGGGACCCGTACTTGACCTTTCCAAAGGCTACACAGGGGGAATAATATTTGTCCCATACTTACCTACATCATTACCTCTGTGAAGATAACAACTCATTCATAGCTACTAGGGACTGATTCCTATCCTTTTTTTTCTTTGGGAATCTGCAAAGCCTTTTCGGATCTGTTTCATGAAACAATTCTTCATAAAACAGAGATTCAGCCTCACATTCAGGTATGGTGAAATATGTGAGGTACATGGTACGTGTGAAGAAACCATGAATTAATGAATCAATTATTTCATTGATATTTGTATTCTGATCCAGAGGCAGAGATGAGATGGAACAGATGAACAGGGGAGATACCTACAGACTTGCAGTAGCAAAGAACCAACGTGCTATCCAGACAAATAAACCAACACAACAAAGGGTGTCCGATAGGAGTAGACAGATTGAACAAATCTAGACTTCGCTTCTCCAAAGACAGAAGTTATCTTCTCGTTTCCTTGTCTTGTTTTTTAATCTCAAAAAGCAGAGCAAACATGGTTTCACCTATCTCTACGTCGGTCGGCGTCCCCCCCTGATTCAAAAAGCGCCCCGGTCCCTGGCCATCATTCATGTCGTGCCACTGTGCTGTGAAAGATGGCATGTCTACACAGAATAGCTTCGTTATATTCCTCCTAGTCACACACCATCTCTGTATCGGGTACATCAAACACTCCAACCCCACAGATCCAATTTAAAAACTTTGTTCTTCCGCTCCTAATCAAAGCGAGGAACCATTGCACGCCCACTCAAACAACTTTTTCCAGGGATAACAAAAGGTAACAGTCAAAGAGTGGTTTAAAAATGGTCCCCTTCAAGAGGTTGTTCTGAAACTGTACCTGTTGTAAAAAGATAGATGTTTTTTCCATGCAAATGCATTTGTTGAAGATGTTGTGCGCGGGTCGCTGTATGTGGGGGTGACAATAATAACATTCAGCAGGTGGTGGGGAAGTGCCGGCTCCGTTCTTGGCATCGCAGCAATCATCCTCATTGACATATGTTAATAGCTCATCAGACTAAATTGTACTAATAATTGCTTTCTAGGATCATAATTGCACATACTTCAAGGTCTGTGTATCTAATGGATGTGCCTCTCTGTTTGGATAAAGAGGAGTCGTTGTATTTCATTTCAGAGGAACCCGTCTCGGAAAATAAGGCTTGACAAACGATGCCGGTTTCTGATAGGTTTGGAAATGCTGAACGGCTTTCAGTTTGTTTTTTTACGGTATAGAGGGGGGTGAAGATGTCGCTTTGTCGTTGAGTCACGCAGGATCTGCTCGGTTTGTTCAAGAACGCTGAAAGCGGCAATTCATGGCTCCTTCTCTCAATTCCGTTTTTGTTGGATATGATGCATTTTGGGGATGATGACAGCATTGACCATCTCTGTAGCTCTGTGAGCTTCACTTGTGAGTGGATAGGGAATTCATCTGGGGCACATCGGGGACTGAATGTTCCTGGAGCACCGCTTGGACAACCAAGAGCTCAAGAACAATGGCAGATTGAATGAAAGGGTCGCAGGCTAGCAGAATATTACAGTTTACCTTAACCTTACAATAATAATAATAATAATGATTGTAATAGTAAGAGTATACTATTTAACACATAAACACGTGCTAATAGCAAAATATAATGGATTTAAAACAAAAATGTCGAAAACAAATAATGAGTTAAACCCATTCGTAAAATTAAGGAGATAATACAGCGGAAATAGGATGTGAAAGGTTTGTGATTGACCAATCACAAAACCAGGGACTCTGTTTGATTCACCGTAATTAAAAGCAACAGTAAATAGATGTGTTTAAATGTATTTTAAAAACTGCTGTATTTTAAAATACTTTTCTGGGAGAGAATCCAAGAGTTTGTGGCCATAGTAACTCAAAGCAGCTTCCCTGCTTTTCATCCAGGTTGGAATGGCCAGCAAATTGCTTTCAGATGAATTGAGTGAAGATGAATTGAGACTTAAATAAAATTTTGAAAAGATTGTGCAACCAATGAAAGGATTCCAGAGCATTGATATATGATCCCTCGTTTTAGTGTGAGTTAGGATTAGAGCAGAATCATTTTGATCTCATTGTCAAGGTTAGGGCTAATCAAGTAGGCTAGAAAGGAAATAGAGATAATTACACAGACTATAGAGATATTTCTGAGGTTCTTATATACAGTTTTGCAGAGATTATTGATACAGTTATTGAAATTTACAAGTCACTCCTACATTTCTTATTTGGTTTTGGCCTTCAGACTCACGATCGAGAATCGTTAATATAATCGATCAGACTAAGTCTAATCAACCTTGGTTCTTGAGGTCGATATATCTAACGATAGGGCTGATATGAATGTTCTTCCAACATTTGTTTTTTCGACCCGTGTCAGAGAACGTTACGAAAAACAACTTTCTATAAGAATACGTCATGCAGCGTCAAACTCAACAGTTGCATTGCATTTTAAATTGGAATGCATTTTTGAAACTCATCTGTAGCTCACATGCCCTGTTGAACTCAACAGGGAACTGATATCACCTGTTACACATGTGTTGGAGGCCAAAGGGATTGCTCAGTGTTGTCATATAGTCAAGTAGGGTGCTGGTAGACTTGTGGGGATAAGGTGCTAATGACAGGTATAGCTGGGAGTCATCTGCGTGCTGATGGACACTAATGTTATGTCGATTGATTATACCAGTGTGCGGAAGCATATGTAGATTAAATATCAAACAGCCAGGAATCGATCCTTGCGGGACTTTGTTGATATAGCATAGCACTCAGAGACATGAGTGCTTAAGGCCACAAAGTGTCAAGCGAAGTCTGAGCTAATCCAGTTTAAGTGCCAGAGAGGCCAAACCTTAGATCTAAGAGAACCTTAAGGAGTGCGCACTCTACTATGGTTAGCCTGAAACTGAGACTTCAACAGCTAGGAGAGAGTGTATTTACTGGATGGACTACTTTCTAAATGAAGGAAGAAAAAAAGGAAAGGATAGAGATTGGATATAGTTACCAAGCACAGAGGAGTCATGATTGCTTATTTTCAGATTTATAGATACATTTCATCACGTAATGACTGATTGACAAGATTATTTACATCTGTTGATACGTAACTCAATACTAGTTTGAAAAAGCCAGTTTGTGTTGGATCAAGAGGATAACTTCAATAACTCGGGAGGGAAATTACGTAGTTTAATTTGCTAAAATACAGGGTTATACTAGTGTCACAGCCCGGCTCTTGACTGTGAGAAAGATGGGAGACCAGACTATAGAGTGAAATTATCTTAAACATTTATTCACAACCCAAGTACTATAAACAACAGAAAATATATATAAATGTCAGTAATCAGTAGTGTAAGCATGTGTGTGAGTGTGTGGCAAACAAATAGAACAAAAGCAATGGCTGCAGCAGCAAGAGCCCGCCCAGATCTGCAGAAGGGTGAGCCTTATATAGACACCACACCAGCCCAGGTGTCTCATCAAGAAGATGACCCTCCCACGACCTGGAACCTGCACAGGGAGAGCCAAGCAGCAAAGAACACAGAGGCCCCTAGTGGAGTAGTGGGGTCGTCACACTAGACTGGGTAGCCCCGCCCATTCTGCTGGCAATTTGAGTTCGCCCCGCAGAAGGGTCTGGAGAAGAGCAATACACTTGCTGGCTTTTCCCCCCGGCACACTATATAGTTTAACACAATGACCACAGGGAACAGCGACGGCAAGCAGCCAATTGAGTCAATTTAACTCTGCCCGTTGATCATGTCTCTTGTGCTGAAGAAAATGACAGCAGCTTCGCCAGACCAACGTGCAATTTACGATTGAGCTTGGTCTGGCAATAGCCAGGCCAGGGTTATACCGCTGAAGAACTAACATGCTGCTGTTTGCACCTTGCATCATCCTTGACAAATAAGATATCCTTGCTAGCTTTATTTCATTATTAAAGTTATTTTAATCTTTTATCCTGGTGCTGTGTCAGCCTGGTGTATCTCTATGGGGCTTCAGTAGGGCAACAGTATTAATACAGTTTGTCAGTAAGACAATGCTTGGTAACAGTCCCCTTATCAGTCCTGCTACATAAGCCATTTTAGTGGCCTTGATGTCTAAACCATATGAAAGGACCAAGCCTAGATTATGGTCATGTTTATCAGTTGGGTCAAACACATGCTGAATACAATCAAAGGAGTTTAGCAGTCTTGTTACATCAACAGTTTTAGGATCTGTGGGGATGTCTGTATGAATATTAAAATCTTAAGTGAGTGAGTAAAATTCTGGGTGCAAATCCCCAAGCTCTTCTTGAAGAAGTATGCTGAGTCTTGGTGGGTGATAGGCTAACTAACATGAGAGAAGGTTGATTTCCCTTCAGGTGCATACCAATATATTCAAATGATGTAAATTCCCCAAGATAAATTTGCTCACAGAGTTTAGTACTGAGATAGAGACAGGGGACTCCGTAGCCTCTCTTGTTCCTTCTGGCAGCACTAAAGAAGTTATATTTGAGGGTGGGGGGAAGTTTCATTGTGTATAGTTACACCATTACTGTCTAGCCATGTCCCAGTTAGAAAGAGCAAGTCAATTAGAAAAGACTTACTGGTCAACGACCTAACACTAAATACAGCAGATTAAAAACTTGGGGAACTGGTTGCTCAACACTCAATTGGCAGTTTACAGTGATAAAGTTCTGCCTATTGTAGCCCTGAATCATTATCTATTTAGGATGGCTATGTCACCAGCTATTAGCTTGAAAATCCAGACCCACATCGAGAAAGACGTAGGGTCTGGCAACGAGTAATGAAAATGGCCCAAATCGAGGGGCGGCATATTTGAAAATATCACTGCACGCAATTGGATAACACTACGACCAATCAGAAGAATACAAGGGGTGACGTATCCAGACCAGCAAAGCTAACCAATAGTTAAAACTCTTAGTATCTCTTCGTCATATCCGGCGGTAAAACAGCAATGCTTTTGGCCCGCCTATATCAGATACACCAATGTGATTAGTTAATGTTCTGAGCCAGGGGAATTGGGGAGTGAGTATATTGCTCGTTTCCAGAGTGACTTGCTGAGCAAATTCAAATTGTGCTCTCGCAAGAACTCTGGATTTTCAGGGTAGTATTGATATGTAAAATTGGTCCACTTGGTCAAATAGAGAGAAGTCTGCTCTCCAGGCCGCTGCAGGCCGGCTACAGTAATAATCACTGGCACAAGACACAGCCCCTACTGCATTGCCATGCCTTGCTGCTCCTATAGGCAAGGTCAGCAGAAGGGGCCCCTCCTTAGGCTAAGATGCCACAAGGCAAGGCAAGCTTATTTATATAGCACCATTCAAACACAAGGTAGATCATGCTTTGCAAACAATGGAATCACATGTAAAAATCTTTCTCAAAGGGCAACAATTAAAATACAATCAAATAAGAAAAGGAGAAAAGTGAAAAACAAGAAATTAATTACTTAAAGGAATTTAATTGTTATTTATTAAATTCAAATATAAGATGCAGATATTATTTGTTTATTAAAAGATCAACGGTTTTTTTTTCAGTCCTGACATAAATTGAGGCATAAAAAGAGTTGAGGCGTTTGAGGTTTGTTCTAGATCTGTGTTTTTCTATTTCCAATAGAAAAACGATGCACCTCTCTCACCTCTAGGCTGGGTTCCACGGCCCAACAAGGCACACTTTGAGCTTTGACTCCCCCTGCTGCCAGTGACGAGTAGTGTTTCAGCTTCAGCAATGGGTCATCGTACTTTATTAGACATTCAGGCTTAGATGGAGAGGGGCCACTGGTGGGGTCCAAGGCTTTGAAGCAGGGCCCTTAAAAAAACCTTTGGCCAGACCTTAACTTTACCCCAATGCAAAGCATTAGAAGAGATGTTGACCTACCTTATCACAATATCTACAATAATGGCTGACATAGTTTGCTGTCAAGTCAATGCATGCAAATGATATTCAAATCAAAGTGGGCTGTAGTGATACATTTACGCAGTGGGTGTGTATGGTGTGTGTGTGTTTGTGTGTGTGTGTGTGTGTGTGTGCGTGTGTGTGTGCGTGTGTGCGTGTGTGTGTGCGTGTGTGCGTGTGTGTGTGTGTGTGTGTGTGTGTGTGTGCGTGTGCGTGTGCGTGTGTGTGTGTGCGTGTGCGTTCGTGCGCAGACATCCCCTACATACTGAAGCTGGAGTCCCACCCTCACACCACCTGTTGGCCGGGTCAGACGCTCTACTTCATGGCTCCCAGTTTCCCTGACAAGCAGCGCTGGGTGGCGGTGCTGGAGTCTGTGGTGGTCAGTAGCCACGCCTCGAAGGACAAAGGGGAGACTGAGGCTGTAAGTACCCGGTGTGTGTGTGTGTGTTTGTGTTGGAGGTTGGATGCGTTGCACGGTTGTTTCACGGGCACGATGGGCAGCCCCTGCATTTTATACCCGACATTCATCATGTGTTCCCAAGGTAAATGGATTTGAACTTGGTGCTAGGGCCATTGTTGTGGTCAAAGGCATGGGTTATAGCGTGGGTAGATGGGCCATGTGACCACGTTGGAAACATAGATTGTAAGATCTTTGATAAACCAGCAAAGGATTCATATGTGGCAGATTGAAGGCAGTCATTTTCAATCCTTAATGACTTTTTAATGAAAGTAAAAAAGTAATACGGCAACTCACCAAATGCATAATATAGAGATGAACTAGCCACTCTGAGCCAGCTGACTAAAGAAAAGGACATTTTTCCCCGTTTAACGAGATTGGTGGTGGTCCCTACCACACCCAACACTCACCAGCCACCTAGTGGCCGTTAGAGTAACTACAAGTTAGCCGCTAACGCCAGGGCCTCCCAAACAGGCGGTCGGGACTTGCCGCTTGGTTTGAAAGCAAAAGCCAGCGAGCCAGCGCCTTCACTACTGTTTCCTCCCCACTGCTTTCCTCTTTCTCTCCTGTCTCATTCACTCTCTCGTCATCTCATCCTTTCCATCCCTGTTCTCCTCGCCATCCTCGTCTCTGACATCATCGCGCCCCCCCCCGTGTGTGTGTGTGTGTGCGTGTGTGTGTGTGTGTGTGTGTGTGTGTCTCCGTCCATGCGGGGTTGTGTGGATCATACTGTAGGCGGGTGTTGCTAAACGACAGAAGAGCCTGTCCTCGCTGGTCCAGGTACAGTAACGCTGGCTGCACGAGCGCTTGGGCTAAGGCCCCCCCGACCCAGCATGCAGTAGCTCTGCCCGCGTCAACACATACTACTACTACTATGTATGTACATCCTGACCCTTTACGACAGGGCTCTGAGATGAGTCCACCACTGCCCCTTTTATAACATGGTGACATGTTTTATTGTGAAAAAAAACAAAAAAAAAACACATAGAGTTCACTCCCACGGTGCATGGATGTGAGCTGGAACTGCTGGGCAGCATTGGCCTCCCTGCTGTCATATGCTCTGTCATGCATGATTCTCTCACTGGCCATGCACTGCTTCCAGTTGCCCCTCTCCCTCCCTTTTTTAAAGGACAAAAGCGCTCTGGGTGATCCGACCCTCGTCACAGTCTCTCCTGGCTTCAGTTAAACATCCATACTTTGTCACAAGGACCTCCTTGGGTAGATTCTGCCGAACAGCATTAAGCCTTCTGCGACTGCCGGGAAAGTAATCAATGCCAGTGAAGCACTTCTGTCTTCTGGATTGGGTGTGCGTGGGTGTGTATGGAGGAGCGCGGCTACGCCTAAGTACTCTTATCACAAAGGCTGTGATAAGTGCTATGTTGTGGTTTACCTTCATTGCAGTATTCTAATTGCTCTTCGGCAGTATCGGTACATGAACGTAATTTTGACAAATCATGTTGGTCACCGATGTTTCATTGAAGCCAGGACAGACTGCTATGGTTTGGCTGTCACCCGGAATGGTGTTGTCCTTTTTTAGCTGAAGCACAAGACCCACTGTCTCCCACACCTTCCTCCTCCTCCTCCTCCTCCTCCTCTTCTTCCTCCTCTGTGGGCTATTGCTGTTGATGTGTTGCTCTGTGTTCATCGCTGATAGTAAGGTAGTCCTTCCATCCCCTCTCATAGGCTGTGCTTCTGTGTGGAAATTGTATTTTCACTGGAATGTGTGTCTTTTCGTTTCTTTTCAATTTTTTTTTTAAGCGCTTTTACTTTGTACGATGTAATAATCATTCCCTAGCCGAACTAACCTGTATCTTGAAGACAACACGTAGTGCTAGGAAAGCAAGAAGGCAATGTTTTATGGACCACAAACGATCTACAGCTATTCCTGCAGCTAAATTTCATGTCCTAAGTCAATATCTTCAATATGATAATATTGTCCATAACCAGAGGAGCATAGCTTCAGAAAGTCCTAGAACAGCGAACAAATATGAGAAGAATCAAAGTTGGCT
>JAOPJL010000088.1:6943885-6954689 GCA_027123545.1 Trisopterus esmarkii | reverse complement strand
CCTCTTGGGTGTGGGGGGGGGGGGGGGGGCGGGCCCCCCCCCCCGTGGCTTAGCAAATTCCCCTCCATTTTCCTTTTGATTGCAAGTGGTGGGGAGTGACTTCTAGTTTCCTGTGACCTGGGAACAGAACTTCAATTTAGAAGGATCATCGCTGTCATATGATTACCAGTTGGAGTTACGCTTGCATTACATTACATAGGTATTAACGAACGGCAGGCATGTTTGTTATTCAAAAAGCCCACATTAGCATAAATCCCTTTCAGTGTTCAGCTCTTCAGCAGCAGCGGTGCCTATTCAACACAGGTTTAAATATTACTTTGGCCACTTCATCGCCCCTCAGAGCTATATATTGTTTTGATGTCGCTGTTGTTGTTTGTGTTAAATGCTAATTCTCATCGACTCATAATCAATTCTCATTGATTATTCAAACCTCTAACGCAGGTGCAGACAGCACCCCTTTTATTTTTTTGCAGCTTTTTTGTCATCTTGGTCGTCTGACAGTTTGTGTCCACTCCAAAAGCGAGGGCCTGGAAGATCTGGTGGATTTTTAACAACTATTCCAGCCTTAATCTCTCTTGGTATGTACAGGGTCTTTATTTTTGAGACCACTGAAGACTCACTCCTTTGTAATTGATCAACCGTATCCAATTAGACATTGCATTTGACAAGAGCCGGGGAAGCGGTTGCCGTTGCTCCTGCTTGGATGTTCCCTTGGCTTTACCCCGAGACTTAGCCATGCTCTGCAGACTGCTGATTAACACACCATGTCCAGAAATGGCTTCCCGTCTCCTGACTTTGTGAATACCTTGTCACAGAAATTTTTTTTGAAGAACTTTCTTCTTACAAATGATATGAAACGTTGTAGTGTGGTAGATTGTAGTATTAACTTTGTGTTTGGTACTCATGCTTATACTTTTGAATGTGGACAACTGCTCAGTACTATTTGGAAAGACTTTATTTTCCCTACCGAATATTTAGAGACGTGTCTTCCAGATGCCACTAATTTGCTGGCATCTCTTCATCCGTTGAAATGACGTTTTGTATATATTACAGTGGAGAAAGTGTTTCACTGGGCAAACATAGCCATATGGCAGATGATGGGAATTCATCCATGGAGATTGAATCAGTCAAACAGAATTAACGTTTGGCACTACACATGTGTCACTTACCCTTTGAAAAGGCTGCCTAGAGAACAGGGAAACAAAATAAAAATATAATTAATATTTGTATTGCAAAACAATGCATTCATACATTATTTAATGCAACAAAAAAATGAACCAAAAAAAAATCACATTATTATTATGATGCTCCATTTGCTAGGGACGCTGTGTCTTGTGAGCAGATCAACCTCAACATTAATCATTTACCGCAAGATAATTCGTTTGATATGCGTTTTATCGTTTCAAAAATGTCCATGGATGGTAGCAGTGGACTAGAGAGTGCTACAGTCCTCCCTGGTGGAATTGTTTTCTCAATAATAATAATTGTTTACTAAAAAAGAATTACTTACGTTTGTTTAAAATGCACAATCATAAAATATAAATCATTACATTTTGGGGAGGTTTGGGTTCCTATTCATTCCCTCCCTTTCAGTATCTCTTCTGGGGTGATAGAAATATCGCCCGTCAGTGCAGCAGTGCAGCCAATTGCAGACCCAAGTTATGCACTTCAACATTATTTTAGCCTATTTCAGTTTTCAGGAGCTGAAAGAGTGGTTCACTCTCTAGCCCTGGTGTTTCCCATTCATTAGCAGTTGCTGTGGTCAACTTTAGATGTTTGATTTGATTTGAGAGAAAATAAAATGTTAAGAGTTTTTCAAAGATCGTTCTTCTTTTCCTCTAAAAGGGCATCAGCTTGCTGCATTCTATTGTTAAATGTATGCCCATGGACCACATTATAGGACTTGGAATCCCCCTGGCAAAGTTTCCTGAAATATGCCCCCCTGTTGAAAAAAAAACCTGTTGCATAGGGCCCCAAAAAAGCCAGAAACGCCCTGGAAGCTAAACATTCAATAAGCATTTCAACATTTTCAATATTTTGCACTCTAAAGCACCAATTGGTCACTAAAACAAAACTAAAAAATGTTATCTTGTAGTGGATGATAAGTATAAGTAGCCCATTCCAAATATAAGTTAAATTGCTACTGCCATATGCTATGTCCTTTGTAGCCATGCTTCACATGTTCAATCTAATGGAAAAAGAAGATGCACCTGCATGGGTTGACCAGGCAACCTTCAGAGATAGAGAACAAGTGGGTTATTGCATAGAGAATTGAAGTCCCAGAAGTAGGACAAATTTATGACATATGGCAGCAAGTGTTTGTTTTTCTCATGGTAGAGTCTGTTTTGTCCGTATGAGCGTATGCACTTACATTTTCCTCATGTTCTTATATGGTTTATATAAGGATTTCCAACTTTATCCTTTCCGAATATATCACTACCATCCTGAGACTTTATTAGCTGACTTTAAGACCTAAGTACTTTGATGAATATACTTTCTGAGATTTGTAATATGTTATTTGGTAGGCTGGGGTTAGGGCTAAACCCGACTTCTTTGATTTTTGTTTTTATTGTAATGTTTAACATGCTGTTGTCTATAATTTCTATGATCTACATCCCTGAAAATGATATCTGAAAAAATCTTGTTGACAGAAAATAGCACTTAGTATTTTAGTATTATAGTATTTTACGTTTTCGGGACTAATGGACACGCTATTCCAGTCAATTTGCTGTAATTGTGGGGTGGTACTAAAAGTTAAGAGCCGTAATGACAATATTACATGGATGGATGCACCCTTATCTTTATTTCACAGTACTTTGTCTGAAAGCAGATAACATAGTATTGAGAAATAAAATAAATACATGAAAAAGAAAAACCAACACAGTTTTGTGCTCTTGTTTGTTTTTGATGCACTTGAACAACAGCCATTCATCTTCCAAATGTTCTCTTGGCAACTTTAGCTCTTCTTAATAGACATGGAAGTGCTACAGTTTGCAGTATAAAAACACAATGCTAACTGTAAAAATAACTCAAAATCTTGACAGTTCTGAGAATATACTGAAATGGGTTTATAAAAACAACAAATGAAGACCCAGTAAAACAGTATCAACATTGTAAGTAAAACAAAAAAAGAAGGAAATTTTACACTTGTACACACATCGCAAAAAGTTTAAGGCGGTTGAAATATAAGGTCAGACAACCAAGTTAAATCTTTACCACAATACAAGGTGCTTACATTGCACATTCATGTCAGGCCGATCACTTGACTCTCAGCACATTCATGAACAACAACAGCCTCGGTGCACAGTATATGCAATACATATGCAACATGTTTACATTGCAATACATCTAAAATAAATCTCAAAGAGCAAACAAGGTCTACATTTCAGAAATTACATTTTGATTCACTTCCTCCTAAACCGTCAAGTACAATGGTCCTATTGTGTAGTATAGGACAACCTTGCTTTGCAGTATTATCTTGTATTCCATCTCCATCTCTATGTTGTGGTCCTATGTCTGATGTTATCAATTTACATGAGAGGAGCATACAAGGCCACCAGATTGTAGTTTCTTAATCTAGTATAGCCATGAACATTTCACATGCACAGTTGATTGAAAGTTGCACTTAGACCGCTTGTAAATGTTGTCGTTAGCATTGATTTCTCATTCATGAATGTAGTAAAAATCCTGAGCCTGTTATGAACGAGCAATATAAACATCTTACAAAGAAAGTATAATTAAGTGTATTATGTATGTATTTACCCAAAAAACTGTATATGATATACAAATTCACAGCCAGTAAGTCAGAGGATAAGATTCACATTCTCAAATTTAACTATAGCATGTTTATACTTATCTGGTAGCTTCATAATATACAAAAAGTTAGAACAACCTAGCCATAAAGAGAAAATGAAACATTTTTACAAGCAACAAGGCCCATCTATCAAAATAGACTACACTTTCTTCTTTCATGGATTCAACATTAATCTTTACAATATAATACAATGGAAAATGAAATACTGGAGCGAACAAAAAAGTGTTTTTTAATAGCGTTGTCTTTGTTGAAAAGATATGTAAAAGCTGCCATATACAGAATGTTACTACATTCATCAATCGGGCTGTAGGACAGAAAGTTCCGTACACCTATTGTAAACAACAGGTGAGATAATACTGGGTTGTTATTTCAACAATTGTTTTAGATTCTATATTCAAGTTATTCATGAACTTGAATACAAATGTATTAATGTTGCAGTGAGGAAACAATATGGGAAAATCTTGAATATCTCCAATATATGGATTTGCTATGGAGCAAGTGTGTGAATTTAATATGAATCTGTGTTGACGTCATTAAGACTATTAATACCATCTAGAAATATTGTAAACATCTGAGATTCCTCTACTTTGGTACTACAATTACAACTGGTGGTTCATGACGTCTTTGCCAGGGGTGGTAGGTAGAAGTGTAAAGTCTAACAGAGACACCATCTGAGTGCTGTGCACTTTCATTGGGGCAGTTGCAGACAATGGGACTGGCTCTCTTTAATGTGTGGATGTGAACATTTATATGGTGAAAATAAATAGATAAAAAGGGTGTGTGATAGGGGATAAAGGGGTTACTTGAGTGGGGATGGTAACAGGCTTTCTGATCGGTTTAAAGTAAGACATGGCATCCTGAAGAGAGCCCTTCCTCTAATACCCCCAGCTCCCCATTGGCATTATCTAAACAATTCTCTACAATGCTTCAATTCATTTTTTACAGCAAATACGGAAACCATTTCTGTACAATTTATATTATTGAAATATACTGTAGGAAGGTAGTAAATTAATGTTTCGTGGTTCACATAGTTTTTCCAAGAAAAATATTGACGTTTCAGTAGACACATATTCTTCATATAATATTCTCAAAAGTACACAACAGCAAATTCCACTGTCACAGGACTTGGGCATGCATTACCCAAAAACCTATAATCCATTGCAACAAATACGTTCTCAATTTGCAGTATATTTTATCCTTACTAAGTAAAAGGTTTCCCCCCGTTAATGTTGTAATTAGTATGATAAGTCAAATATTAATCTTCCTCACAATCAAAATCGAATGTGATACACAGAAATGAGTAGCAATATGGAAGTATCCGTTGAAATATTTCTCACACAAAGTCCTTATGCCCTTTGTAAGCATCTGTGGGTTCCGCTCAGAACGGTTACGACTTATGCTGAGCAGACACACCTTTCCAGTAGTCTAAAATATCATGTAAGTCCTCGTCTTTCGCAAACTGCACTTTCTTGCGCAGCGCGTGCCCAGCGGCCATGTACTCGTCATCCTTGTGCCGTTTACCCCGGAGCTTAAACCGCTCCCAGATACTATGGGAAGGTTTGCAGTAGTACTCCGGACTGGAGGAGTAGCTCATGTTGTGGTACTGGGAGTTGAGCTGGGAGTAGGCTAAGTCTCTGGTGCGGGAGTGGGTGAGCGGCTCCAGGATGGAGGACTTGTGGCCGTCGGGTCCCTCCAGTTCCTCGATCTGGGGATCCGGGTAAGAGTGGCGGTGGTCGCTGTACTGACGCATCTTCTCCGCTTCCGCCCTCAGGATGGCGGCGGCGGGCGTCACAGTGAGGATGGTCTCTCCCGTGGGGGAGTTCTTCTCAATGTACTTGGACTCCGATCGGTATGGCCTGGGGCTCCTCATAGGCCCCCCCGTGGCAGTGCTGGGCCTCTTTGGGGACACGTCGGAGGAGCGGTGTCTCTGCAACGAGTGGTGGTAGCTGTCATTGTACGCTGGCGACAGAAGGCCTGATTTACTCTGGGGATGTTCTGATAGTAGTACCAGCTGGGGTTCTGCATTAGACACCGCTCCGGAATGCATCCCCTGGAAAGAGGTGGATTCTGACTTTAGAGCATCTATACAGTTGTTGATGATCTGGTTGACTTTATCCACCTCTTTTGCAATGGTAGAAATCTCTGCAACAGACCCTTGGCTGTTGCCGGGCATTCCCATATCGCATTCCCTGCATTCGTGGTGGTCCCCACCCCGCACCTCCATGTAATTTCCCTTGTTCATCTTAGGCATGTCACTCAGCTCCTGGAACTTGTATTGATCCATCTCATTTCCAGGCTGCATGTATTGCATGCGGCCCATTGTTTCTCCAGCCATCATCTGCTTCTGGGACATGCGGGGCATGGTTCCCCCTTCAAGGTCCTGTCCATACTTGAGTTCCATTAGGTTCTTCTTCAGACTCTCTGTCTTTTTGTGCTTGTCATCTAGGTGGCGCTTTTTCCTCAAGCAGTAATAGACCACTCCCAAGACGATGATCATGCTGAATAGGCATCCCAGAATGGTCATTATGTAGTGGGTCGCGGCCGCATTGCTTACTGGTCTGTCCTTTCCATGCCATGGGCCTGTAGTGATTTGCAGACAGGTGTGGTTAAATCTGAGAGAATTTCGTATAGAAGCGACGCAGTACATGTAGTCAGTGTGGGGTTTCAGGTTTTTGAGCTCAATGTCCTCCTTGATATCTTTCAGGTTTTGTATGTCGGTGAAGAAGCTGTTGTTGTACTGAACCAGGCTGTACATCTTTTTGTAGGGGTGAGGGATCTGAACACTGATGATGGCCCCTGTGTCAGACACCTGTTTCAGTTTCATCGTGGGTTTGACTTCCACTTCATTGTTGTATGTCGTGGTGGTGATGATGTCATCCGGCTCCGTCCCTGAGTAGCAGTCGTCCAGCAGACAGGGGGTGGTGTCCGGGTGAGTGGTGGTGAGCTCCGGGGGGATGGGAATGTATGGGGTCACGTAGTCATCTGTACACACAGTGGTGAGCATGTAAAGAGCATTCCTATACGTATGGTCATTGGGAAGCGTGCTCAGAAGGCTGTAACCAGAGACGCCTTGTGGGGAGTCACACACCATCCTCTCGTTTGTCCTGTTGGGAAAAACCGAGAGCCACTTGACGAAGCCAAGCAGCTCACAGGAACAGTTGAACGGGTTAGTGTATAACTCACAGGTCGTGAGCTTACTCAGGTTGGCGAAAGTGGAGCCGTCTAACTGCTGGATTCGGTTCATGGAGAGATCAATGTTCTCGATGTTGGGGCATTCCCAAAAGGCATTGTGTGTCACAGTCTCAATCAGGTTAGCCTGGAGGTAGAGGTACTGCAGCTTGCCCAACCCCCGGAGGATCCCTTCTGTCAAGTTCCGCATCTTGTTGAAGCCCAGCTGGAGGACTTGTAGATTGAATTGGGCAGAAAAAGCCCCATCTTCTATGTAGGAGATATCATTCTTTGTCAGATTCAGGTAGGTCAAGTTGGCAAAGCGGCTCAGAGAAGAGTATTGGATGCTTTTGATTTTGTTTTCATTGAGACGAAGGTCAACGATGGTACTATTGATATGTTGAGGGATGGCCTCATAAGGGGGTTGATTTTGGCTACAAATCGCCAGCCACACAAAGCCCTTTTCGCCCTCAATTAGCCAGCAGTCTCCATTGACTTTACTGATATGAGTCACATAAACAAGAGCCACCGACCAGAAAAAGGCACTGATCACCATGCCCACACTGCGGGCCATTGGTGCTTCTCTAAGAGCTGCACAGCGTCCAAAACAGTACGAGAGAGCAAAGGGCAGCGTGGTCAATACAGTTGAATGGAGGTGGTTGAAGATTCAGCTGGATGTAAATCGGTGCTCAGTGCCAGAAACAACCCTAATGTTGTTTTCCCATTTATTGAAGGATGGTTGCGTCCTCAAGTACCGAACCTTTGCAAAAAAGTGGTGGGTGTTTCGCTTTACTAGGTGTTCCATTCAGGGAGTTTTGCCTGCAGTCAAATTCAGGGTGAAGGCTCGTCGAGATTAAGCTTCTTACAGGCTCAGATTGGTTGGTGTTTCTGTTCTGAGGGGCGACCATCGTTAAATTGTCGCATCATGGTGTTTGAACGCAGCTGTCTCCCCTCTCCTCGTTGGTCTCCTTTTCACAGCAGTACCCTGCAGGCAAGAGAGAAGAACATGTTATTTACATTTTGTTTGCCATTTGAATTGTTAGTAGCAATTGCATATGCATTTCCTAGGTTGGCGTAACAGTACAAATATTTGTTGGCTCTACCAATGGCCAATTAGCATTTGACAGGTTGATTGAGAAAAAAAAGGTACCCGTTTTCACACCTCTACACCGAACAGTGCCAAGCTCGGCAAAATGTTTGGAATCTGAATTACATTTTAGCATGCTTTTTTTCCTCTTTATATTCTGATACAGATGCATAGTTAAATTAAATATTTATTGCTCCGATTTTCCACAGTGGATTGCATAATATTTAGAAGTAATGTGATGTAAAGTTATAATAAACCTTTAATGGAGGCAACCCATGATTGCTAAAGCGCATGTTTGAGCTTTAGCTTTCCAACAAACATAGGACGCATGGAATTTATATATTTTTTGTACTGTTGGTTTGGGTTTGACAGCCAGACAGGGTGAGCAATAAGCCTCTGCAAACTAAAGCGACAGGCATGCTCCTTACATCTTCCTCTGTTATTTTTGTGACTATTCCTTGTGTAGGGTTGCCCTTCAAACCAAATTCTTGAAGATTGAAAGGAACTTACAACTACATATTTGGAGCTGTGAGTCCTTGGGAAGTGAGCACAGCCATACTGCTTTATCACATGTTGAAAGCCTTTATATTTATATGGATGTAATTATATATCTCCAGCATACAATATTTAGAAATTAATAATGCAATAATTATGGTATGAATGAAAGAAAAATGGAAGGTTATGATGTCGTTCAAAACTTATTTTTCAGTCCAGTTAGACACATAAATTATACTTTGCTTGGAGAACCATAAGTTAATTGCATCGCATGACTTACGGGGCATACAAAACTGTAACATTCACTTGGTGGTGTGAAGCAGGAATTATCGGCCCGCTTCACTGAATACACAGAGGATTTCCCATGGAAATTGGGGATATGGGCAGGCTTCCTGGGAGCCCTACCAGCAGGGATCCCCGGTGCAGCACCGTGGACATTTTCGCCACAGTACACATGTCAAATCGGTGTCTCCAAGACCGTTAAACCACCATTACAGCACAAAATGTTCGACAGATGACCAGAGAATCCTAAGCTCCACAGTGAGGCTTAAAAAGTCAATAATTTAAAAGCTAAATAATATATAAAAGCCCAAAAGGCTTAAGTCGTTGATCGTATTTTTTTTTGGAAATGTTGTTGACCCTAGTCGTTGAGCCAAGACTTAAAATTATTGGAGATTAATATCATTTCCAATGTGTTTTACTGTAAAAGCCCACTGTGAGTAGTTAATAAAGTAGGATTTATAAGCAGTTTTATTCTGTTCCAACGGCAGTGTGCTGGAATGACTGGTAATCAAAGAGGAGATTTTGTAAATGATTAAACCCAGTGGTATTGCTGTGTTACCACTCACTGCTCCCGGTAATGTCCCCTTTCAGCTACACCCACAAGTCAGGAAGCATTGCATTATGGGAGTGCACAGAGGGTGAGGTGGGTTATTTTGATAGAGGAAATATCCCTGCGATCCAGAGAAAAGCACAATCAAAACCGCAGGAACAAAATGCATGTGACAGTTTATGGCAGCCATAATATACTTCAACCTGGCACCCCGCCAGTGCCCAGGGCTGGGGCTTTTTCCTGCAGTTGGTTGACCTTTTGAAAAAGCAGTTTATCAAATTACACAATTGCAGGAATACCTGGTTGTCAGAGTGGGATCTGAACACAATCCACACACAAAGTGTAATAAAGTCTCAAGGATTTCATGCTGTAAATAAAAAAGCGATGGCTGTTGATAAACCGGTAGCATTAAAGCAGACCAAATGTCAGGTCCTGCTGTTGTCACACACGCATTGGATTCATGTGTCTGCTCGGTGGTAGACAAACTGTGTTGTAGCTAAGGAAATAAATACATTATTTAATTACCAATTAAATTGCCAATATTTTATTCCTGCTTTAATACCTCTGGCTGTTCTTTTTTAATAAAAACGAAAATAAAGATATGACGCTTGAGGTAGAGAAAACAAAAGTCAAAGCAATAATACCATACGGAGGACATGGCTATAAAATTGCCAATGGCTGCCATTAGACACATCTCCTTCCATGACAACAAAAGAACATTTGCAATGGAGGAATAATAATAAAAAAGGAAAAAAAAACGATAGGAGCTCATCTAAAGTCCCGGGGAGAAAAGCGGTTCCAAATCCAATGTTCCATGAAATGAATATGAAAAACACAGCTCCCATAGAATATTTGCCAAAGCAAAAGACCCTCTTCGGCGGGGAAATGCTGTCCGTTTAATATCCCCCTCGGTCTCTGACCTTTACAGTAAATACCGCCGGGGTGTGTACTCGGAACTCAGCAGACCTCGGCTGGTCTTGGCGGCGGCGTGGCGCCCTAGCACCACTTCAGCAGTTAACTGCAGGGTCTGCAGGAGTTTGGAAACCCAGAGCCCTAAAGTGTCATCTCGCGGTGAACGCGCGACAGGCTGTTTGTCCAGGGTGACTCACTCTGCCGAGCTTCAAACAGATCACAGCCACAGCTTCACCACTGAGACGCAACAAATGTGTTCCCGTGCGTCGCTTCCTCTTCTTCGTTATTTCCCCCCCCCCCCCACCCTTCTCGGGAGGGTGAACCCCTAGCTCGCAGGGGGATTGTATTAATTACCAGCAGATTTGCCTGGGAGCGCTTTATTCCTCCCTAAAGTTGTTATCTTCAACCTGTTTTCTCTCCCCGTTCCCTGCCACAAGTTGGACGTGGTGTTTTGAATTTGCGACAACACAAAAAAACAGCCCTGAGCGACTCTCTA
>JAOPJL010000088.1:6651851-6663825 GCA_027123545.1 Trisopterus esmarkii | reverse complement strand
CCCCCCCCCCCCCCCCCCCCCCCCCCCCCCCCCCCGGGCCCCCCCCCCCCCCCCCGCCCCCCCCCCCCCCCCCCCCGCCGCGAGAGGGAGATGGAGAGAGAGAGAGAGAGAGCAAGAGAAACAGGCAGAAATAGAGAGAGCCAGTGAGAGAGAGATGCTAACATCCCAGGCAGACATCGATGTACAAAGGAGAAATATAGATTCAGGGAGGAGGAGAGGATGGGTATGGCAATCCTAATGCAGTCTGATAGCTGGGGAACACCGCTGCCAGTTTGAAGAGGAAACCCAAAGCACTGGCTCCCACTAGTCCAGGTACGTTCCACATTTCAACTCAATCTGCATGTCATCCCCGTGCATGAGCAAAGACCCTTTGAAGATTCTAAGTATTACATTACATTGCCCCCCCCCCCCAAAAGCCCAGGTCTGGGATTTACTTCTACACAAATCAGGGAGCGTGCTGCAGATGGCTGCATTGATAGGCAAAGTTTCTGCCTATTATCATTCAGTGAGAGATTCCGCATCACACCGAGCAGCCTAACAGTCCAACAGCCACTGGGCAGCTGGCTTACGAGAATGCCAAAGGGGGGGCATGTCATTCCCAGTGTTCCGCCCCCCCCCCCACCCCCCGTTTACTGTAATTGCACCTTCATCGCGTGCTCCCCTATCCCAGTCTGTGTTAATCAATGGGTTGGACACCCAGAGCTGCAAAACTGGGTCTGTGGCTGAATCCTAAACGTCTTTCCGGCCGGGGGAACTGCCTCATCCACATTAGCGGAGTGAACCCCTAGATGTGTATTCTGACAGGGGGAATGTTGTGTCATGTCGGACATTCCCTCCCCTCTCCGGCCACGGCACCTTGGTTTATGAATAGAGGGAAAGCATCGACTGAGAGGTGTGAGCTATGGCAGTGTGAAGTGTGAGCAGAGTTCTGGCAACAGGGCTTACATCACAGAGACGCTCCCTTTGTAAACGTCCCAGAGGCTGCACCCACTGATATCATGACTCCCTTTTTTTTTTACGAGCCGTTTTTTTTAATCTGCATGGGGTGTTCCATGCTCACGATCACCCGGAAGCGCGTTGAATATTTGCTGTCATCGCAGTCATCGTCGTGCGCGGTGAATGTCAGCTGGGATTTTTTTTTTCTACATTGTTGAACTAATAACATTTTGATTGTTATTTTTGGTTTCTAAAAACACAACAGTGAAAGTGTTTGGGCTCCTTTGGGGATCCCACCAATACCTTTGGTGACGTACGCATAGGGAATAGGGACTATTTAAGGTGCTTTTCAGGTGTAGTGACGTGACAGTATTACCTGAGAGAAAGGAAAGGAACACTCTTTGGTTCACCCCATCCATCAACCCTCCGGCCAAATATTGGCTGAGCCCACATATTGACATAGCCTGCCAGAATTATACATTTTCAATATGGTTCACCCCAGTAAGTTAAAAATGTATGAAATTTATTTTAATAAAGCCCTTAAGGAAGATATTGAACGGTAAACGATGATAAACATGTAGGCCCATTCCTATTAGCGGCGTGTTCAGTTATTGATACTTAATTATCCTGAGAGCAATCTAGAGGTTTGTTGATAGAGAACTAAATTATTCATCTCAACAACAGCTGCGGACCCTTCCTTCCTTCATCCCTTATGAATTACAACGAGGGCCAACCAAGGTTTGTGGAGGAACCGCATTATGGAGGGCCCATTTCTGTTCCTGAGACGCCTCAGTCTTCGTCCATCGCCCCAGGCAGCCCTGCAATCTGAAAGCCGATTTCACACCACTCCTCTTGGGGGACACACTGCTCATTTTCTGCAGGCGAAATGCAACCACAGTCAAATGCTGGAAACTGTCAAACAAAATAAATCACGTTTCTTTTGAAAATCCACAAAAGTAACAGTCCTGATTGAGTGGTCCAAATACAGTGTACCCACCACGAAGAATATATAACAAGTTCAAGAAACAAGTAACAAGAAAACTTCATTCATCAACCGCATATCACTATACCGTGCATCTATTACAGGCAACCCTTACCTCAGGGGGGCTGATTATATTTAAAGGTGACATATTATACCACTAGGTGTGAGTGTGATTAGCCGTTAGGCCTCTTCTGACATCACAAGTGGGTGCGTCCACCTGGTTGTATCTTACATTTACGTTCACACCAAACCCTTCGGTATATTCTTTCGATTTCAGATTTCCGTCTAAACATGTCCGATTCGGAGGAGTTCGGCAAACTCGGAGGGCCGTCCGCCAACGTGTCCGACAGCTACCAGCTGAACCCCACCAGCGTGATCGTCTCGGTGGTCTTCTCGCTCATCTTCCTGCTGGGCACCATCGGCAACAGCCTGGTGCTGGCCGTCCTGCTGCGCAGCGGGCAGGTGGGCTACAACACCACCAACCTGTTCATACTCAACCTCAGCGTCGCCGACTTCTTCTTCATCATCTTCTGCGTGCCTTTCCAAGCCACCATCTACTCCCTGGAAGGATGGGTGTTTGGCTCGTTCATGTGCAAGGTGGTGCACTTCTTCATCAACCTCACCATGTACGCCAGCAGCTTCACGCTGGCCGCCGTGTCGGTGGACAGGTATGCCGCGTCGTCGACGTCGTCACATCTTATTGCATGATTGGATTTTCGTAGTTCAAAGGTTCACTAGAGAGCGACTAGAGAATTGCAGTTAAGGATTTGTCTTAATTGCAGGTCAATGCTATAGGCGATATGCGGGAAAAAAACTGGCAGATTTTATTCTTATTTCTTATTCATTCTTTCAGGATATGACCCCACCAAATAAGAGCCAATGCCACCATTGCAGTCTGGCAGGCAGCCCATAGGCCATCAGATGACTCATTAGTTAGAATCAATTTTACACTCAACCGGGTTTGACGTACCCTTAACCTTGTATTCTGCATCTATCATTATCCTCATCCGATGACTGGGAGAAGCACTGGACAACATGATAATAAGTTCCGTTGGCCGTGACAGAGACTTACAAGTGCCTATTCCCCCCACTGGCTCTGATGTACTGAAATGAATTGAGCTTGTTAGACAATAATACACTTTTACACAGGTTTAATTTGTACGTAGCCAAATAATTGGCAACATGCTGCACAAATACTTGAAAGTATAGTCAGCACTACTCTCGCTACTCCTATCGAAGAGTATGTCCATACTTTCATTTGTACATGAGGAATGCACACAGATCTTAGCAACCAGATGCTGCTTTCTCTGAAATGCCACCAAGCTTGTGTTCAGCCAGGAAGCCCTTTCCATTGACTTCAGGCTGCCACAGTTAGGACATGATGAGGACAAAAATTGGCTCATCAGTTGTCCAGAGGGATTAATTAGAAGCAACTAGAAATACCTTTAACAACCAACTGAACAAATCACAAGGGAAATTATAACTTTATTTATCCTTTATTTATCCAGAAATTATCCTCTTTCTATGAGCCAGAGACCCCCACCATCCCCCATTACTGTTGCTGGGCAACAAAGGCGGTCAATCAATAGCGGCAGTTCTTTGGCCTGTGCAATTGAAACCCTTAACAAACATTGGCAATATTTACTTCCTCTAATGGTTTTCATCGAAGGTGACCTGTATGTATATGAGTCAACACAAGTGTCTCCTGTTGGAGATTAAATACGATGGAGGACATCGTCATTTCCGCATTCCACCTGCGTCATTGCTTTGAGGGTGTTTTTGATGGTGTACAATCCTACAGAGGGAATTATTCATTTGTCTACCGGGCAGTGGCTCACCCAAAGGAGCAGATCATAGATGTTCATGCAGCACTGACATACTTATCTTATCAAATATCCACTCCCTGTGAACGCATTTCCATTGAAAATGATGTAACCAAACTCTGCATGGAATGGAAGATCAACAGTGAATTGTTACCTTGATCGCAGGAGTTGGGTCCCTTCACTCAGGATTTATTATAAGCCTTGTGCGTTCCTCATGAACCCGATAAGAATTCTTCCAACGTCTGCCCCTTCTCATGCATTATGAATCATTCTTATCAATTTGTATGCACGCCATGTAACGCCCCCTCAGCAGGGTTCTCTCATCCTCCACCTCGAGTCATCTTCCTTTCTCTCCTAGGTACCTGGCCATCCGATACCCCCTGCGCTCCCGAGAGCTGCGGACCCCCTGCAACGCTGTGGTCGCCATGGTGGTCATCTGGGGTCTGTCCCTGGTGTTCGCCGGCCCCTACCTCAGCTACTACGACCTCGTCGACTACGACAACAGCACCGTCTGCATCCCCGGCTGGGAGGCCCACAACCGCAAAGTCCTGGACACGTGCACCTTCATGTTCGGCTACGTCGTCCCCGTGCTGATCGTGAGCCTGTCCTACACCCGGACCATCAAGTACCTGTGGACCGCCGTGGACCCCCTGGACGGCATGTCCGAGTCCAAGCGGGCCAAGCGCAAGGTCACCAAGATGATCATCATCGTGACGGTGCTGTTCTGCATCTGCTGGCTGCCGTACCACGTGGTGATCCTGTGCTACCTGTACGGCGACTTCCCCTTCAACCCCACCACCTACGCCATACGCATCCTCTCGCACTGCATGGCCTACGCCAACTCCTGCCTCAACCCCATCGTGTACGCCCTGGTGTCCAAGCACTTCCGCAAGGGCTTCAAGAAGGTGTTCAGCTGCATCCTGAGCAGCAAGAAGGGCCGCAACAAGGTGCACGTGATGCACGTGGCCAACACGGCGCCGGGCTTCGAGGCGGGCTCCACCGAGGTGTCCCAGATGCACGAGGAGAACGCGGCGGTGGCGGCGGCGGCGGCGCGCTCCGACGACTGCGAGATGGTCAGCAGGCCGGCGGCGGCGGGGGAGCCGCGCGAGGCGGCGATGACTCTGAACCTGCCTCTGCAGAGGCAGCCCTGACGACGATTGAACGAGAGCTGAACGGCGTGTATATACCGGTGGCGCGGTCGTGTAGCAGATCACTGCGAGACGGGCAGTTCACCGTAGGGTTAGCTTTGGTTCAATGCCACCAGAAAGGGTTTGCTGCTGCAGCAGCTCTGAAACGTGTGCGGTAAACCTGGGCTACGCTAGGGAACTCTGTGTAGCCGTGTGGTACGAATAGACTTTATGGGAAACTTGGAAGGGGTTACTGTTCTGGGTGAACCCCAGGGCGAGGGAGCCTTACTGCGTAGATGCTGCAGTGGATATTTTGTAAAGTGCTAAAAAAAATAAAATACTGTGATAGCTCATCCTCAGTGTTCATTTTTTTTTTAAGCTGGCGTTGTAAGGGGAGGCGAGGAACAGACCGATGACTCATCCAGTATCCTTAATGTAGACATTCGTTGCCAAGTTGTAATTTGTTCGTCATCCACTGCATGGACCGTGGAGCATAGTGTAATCGACCGTCTTATTTGCACAAGTGTACAGTTACGCACCCCATCAACTGAAATATCCTCTATAATCAGTCCTTTTCTTCTCTAAATACAAGAACATCTTAGTAGCTCTAACTCTCTGTGACCTGAATTGTTTTGTTCTCCCTGTATCCTACCTCACTGTGGTTAAAACCATCTCGCATCCTGGCCTTGCAAAATCCCTCCACTTCTAAGATTGTGTGAGTCAGATGCAATTATCCTTTTGAAAGGATAATTGCTGTTTTTTTCTTTTCTATAAATGCTTTCTTTTATACTGAATATTTACTGTGGTTTGGCCTGCAGCCTTTGTAAATGAATTTCCAAGTGTGCATTGCTGTTTGAAAACTTTTCAAGTAAATCCTGTATTTTTCAAGAGATATATTTAAGGAGAAAGGTAATGTATATATTTAATCAGATATTTCATAAAATGTTTCAGAGAACTATGTACTGCACACTCAAATATCAAAATAAACTATTTTCTCCTGTGGAATTGTTATGGATGTTCATCATTTGTGCAACATATCAATCATGTTTATTTCTCTGAAATACCAAATCTATTAGCAGCATTTATAGCACTATAAAACTTACGCTACTGTTTAATTAAAATCAAACCCCTTGGCAACATAGAGCAATCCCTTTCAATGATGCATCAACACTACAATTAAAACCAATCCTAATTTTCTATTTCCCTAATGGAATGGAATTAAATATAAGATATTAGACACAATTAGATAAGGGGTGCCATTAAGGTATAGCTAATGGCACATGAAATTCATAAATAACGGTTCTTTAAATGGATGGATTCTTCCTTTTTCCCACCAATTAAAGGTCATGAATAGGTAATGAATAATTGGCTATTTACAAAATATTGAGGCAAGGCACATTAAAGGTATGCGTACGCCTCAGGAAGGCAAAATCAAACAGTACAAAGTACTGTCTGTACATCAGCTCAGACGGCTGCGTCCTGCTGAACTGACACAGGCTAAAGCTGCTGCAGTGTGGAATGGATGATCAGGATCTATATATCTATCTATATGTCTGTTGATCTATTGATTGTATTTTTCGATTGATCAGTCTATGTATCCATCTGCCATTCTATCTGTCTACCAATCGGTTTGTCTATCTTTCTATCTAATATATTCATTGGTTTGATCAACATGCAGCATCTCTCTCTCATTACTTATAAACCTGTCTGTCTGTCTGTCCGTCTGCCTTCAAACAGACAAACATAAGCATGACTATGCAATCATTTCAGAATGGTGTTGCACAGCCATTGAGCTGGTGAAATAACTCCAATCCTACAATAACATAGATGTAATATAGCTCCATATGAATGGAGTGAAGTGATGTTTTAGATCGAGAAACCTACAGCTTTAAAAACGATTGAGTTAACATGAAAGCAAGAATGTCATCAAACGCCTCAATAAGATTCGATTCAATTCGTGTTGCCTTTGTCATCTGGCGGATAATAATCAGCCGTTATTGATTACAGTATGTTCTGTAATCAAGTGAAGGAAATATAAATACAAATGCAAGTGTGTTTAGGACTTTGCCAATGTAGCTTTCAAGCACATCTTGTTTGATCAAAAGTTGAGAGAATTATTAACAATAGGGTAGGGTGTTTCAACTCAAGGCTGAAAGGATCCGGGTTTGATCCCAAAATCGACCATTCAACAGATTTATAATACTGGTAATTCTAGTTTCAAGCTTTATGTTACTCAGTACCAGTAATACAATATCAGCAACAAGTTATAATATCTTCATAAGATAATTAAGGACAAAAAAGCTTGAAGCAAGTGAAATGCTCTTACATAAAGAAGAAATATATTGTCTGACAAAAAAACAGGCATATATTGCCTTGATTTAAAATACGATTCTTCTTACAGGGATTTACATATTTGCAGTGCAGTATAGGTATTCTTGAGCACCGTTACTCCTATACCTTGTCTCTTGGAATGCAGGGGTGGATTGGAATGCACCTCAATTGCTTGGCTTTGTATAAACGTGTTTCGAATGGGAAGCAGAAGAACACGAGAAAGGAAGCCTTAACAGGCTAGTGATTGTGTTTTATTGGGCTGGTGGTTTATGACATTTGAAAATGATACATATATACATAGAAAACTGCAGTGTGACCAATGTCAAAATAAAAATATAAAGCTATTTCCTGGTTGAAAAAACACATAGACACCATAAAGATCAAAATGAAGGCACTGATGTTAATTATATACATAACATTGCTTTTTTAGAAAGGAGGGGGCTTAAAATGGAGGGAAGCTTTCACAGTTGCTCATTAAATTCTCAAACCCTCTGTTGGAACACAAAGAACATAAACAAGGAGATTAATTCAACGATACATTTAGTTGTGTGCACCGAGAATGATCATCATGATCGCTTTATGAGACATAACACCGCATGTGTAAAAATATTCCGGTTAAAAATGTGTAATAAATATTCAAAACAGACAATCCCCTCAGGAAGGAGATACCCCTTACGTTAGACATCTTGCGACAAAACACGAAACAATACAGCACTTGGATTTAAGGTCCTTCGCTCTGCTCTGAAATGCCATGGCGTGAAACACAATGCCTTAAGTTACCGCTGGCTAGCTTCTGTGGAACAGACGGGAAAAATACTTGAATGAAATTCCGGCCCTTTGGGATTCTGTCTTTGTCCGCCGTAGTGTGCAATAACCTAGGATTTCCCCCAGACAGATGAACAAACACAAACATAACCAAGCTTATAATGCCAGAGGGTGACCAACATGTACATACGTTCTTCCAACACATAATAATATGTACTGTATTGCAAAAAAATACATTGATCAAATATGGATTCAAACAAATACTAAGTCTATTTGGAGCAACCCCATAAAAAAGGATTGTGTACATTAATGATATTTCAATGCTGCACCGTGTGCTTTTATGACGCGTGATATTCTTTTAAAAATATATCCTTAAATGCTTCCTATTGTGACTCCTAGGCTCTATGACGCCATAAACCATCCGGCACGATGGTGAAAGTGGTGAGAATGCCAGTAAAACATGGAAATCCTTTGAATGTTCTGGCCAGCGAGCAACAATGAACAAAGATATTGACAAGGATAATGACGCGACACGCGTGAATGACCCTCAACGGACTCCTAAAAACCGCAGGGACATTAAGGGAATCAAAGTGCCTTTTCTTTTTCAAATCAAGGCTGGCTATTCATGCATGCAACCAAATAATACTACATTGAAAATAACCAACCTCCGCATTTCCACCCATCGCCTATCAATAATTAGTGATCTAGACCTTCCCACCAAAATGTGTTATCATGTTTTCTTCTTTATGGTAATGAGAAATCCTTTTCACAAAATAGGCCTCATCATGTCTGATTGTACTTCTTTACGTGCTCTTATGAGCTCAACCCATACAATGTTGAACAAATGTAGGTGATGAAACATAAAACAAATTCTAATCAGGCTTTTTTTTTTTTTTTACTGCCAAAATACAGGAGGACATTTATACAAATGTATACATTCGCTTGTAATTTTCCATCAACAGTTTTAGAAACTACAGCTTTTTTTTTCTGGCTAGATTACATTCTACGGTAGGTGTTGCAGGTAAAAAAACTATCAAAGTGCATGCCAAAATAGATCTGATGGATGTGCTTATACATGTCACCGACAAAAAAAGGAAAAGCCTTTAAATGGCTTGAATAGAGAAAGATAGAGACTACGGTATTCCCGGTTCATTCGGAAGATTGACTTTTGCAAATACAGTGCAAATTTTTACTTGGCCGGGGGTGACAGGATAACAAACACTGAAAGTGCAGCCTAATGAAATATCACTGGGTGCTCTGAATGTTAAATACATTTTTAAGAGCGAATCCATAAGAGCTGGCGTTTACAAGGCATGTTCAAACAGTTGGAGACCCAGTATGTATTCTACAGGCACTGTATCCCATGCTTCCAAAGAACTGAAAATTACAGCTTTCTTCTTAAATACTTAAATATATAAAACTTTGTTATTTCTTTTTTTTTTTAACAGACAATCTGTACAGATCTGGTACCAATACATATAAAAAAAAAAAATTACAAGTGCGTTTACTTTAGAAAGGATACCTTCCAGTTGACCATATAAAAATATGTAGCCTTAGTAGCAGTTTTTCGTCCACTGCTCCACTAGCATATCAATATGATGCTACATTATTCTCTATGCAATACTGAGAATACCTTGATTTTTTTAATTCCGGCCCAAAGTCCTTTCCTCTTGTACAACTTGCCGCTAATCTCAGCATTGAGGACCACGAACCCTTGATTGATTGAACCACTAGTAGCCGCTACGAACCACTACGAGCTCGTTCTCATCTGTCCCATTATTCCCACTTTCCTGCACCTCTCACTCTAAAAACACTTTCTCTCTGCCATCCAGCTTCTTGCTCGCTCCGATCAGAAACACACACGTCTTCGTACGTCGGACTCAGTCGATTTTTTCAACTTTACCGATAATCTTCTCCTCAAAGATGGGCAAAATGGCGTGATCTTCACGCACTTCCTCGAAAACCACCCCGCAATCAAACTCATCACTTAACTTCTTGAAATAAAACCTGGGGGGAAAAAGGAAAAATAGTTATCTTAATTGGATTAGATTTGCACCACGTTTGTGGTGTACAAAATCTGTTATCTCACTGTGTTCCTGAATTTGAATGAGATTTTAGCAACCGCATATTTTAGTCACATGTAATGTGCATTTGAAATGTTCACATCAACCAAAGAACGTGATGTGCACAACAATGTGGATGCTACTGGGATACAGTGCATTGAGCTCAAACACAGTGAGAATGGAAGACATCGTTTGCCTGAAGATTATTCGCCTGAAATAAACGTCATGTTTTAGAGTGCAATATCAGTTGGTAGCCCTAAGTACCAAGATCAAGATCAGATGACAATAAAGTTAAGTAGAGCGAAGATAAACAGGTTTTGGCAGAGAGTCTCCAAATAAAAACAATATAACACAGGCAAACCAATGCAAAAAGTAAAATATAAATGTGATGTGACATGAACCGGTGGATATGAGGACCAATTGCTCAATTATGTCGTTCGGCCCCTCTATTGAAAGGTCAGGGCAAATAGAATTGAATGATATCAAGTGGAAGCATCGCAAACTTTACCAGCTTTCATATGACATACTCAGAGTTCTTATGATATATGGTTTGTATGGATAATTTGACCTGAAAATAAGGCTATGAAACACATAATAAAGCATGTGTTGCATGCCTATTACTCTGTTTTGAGTTTTCTGTGTTGAATTTAGCTAACAATGGTTATGAAAGAGTCAAAGGTGAGAACCGAATGGTTACGGATGTGCTTCCTCACGTGAAATTGCTCCAGGGGGGGAGGGGTGGGGCCCGGATACGGGCACTCTTGGGAAGAAGAGATTAATGCCGCATTTCCACTGAGAGGTGTGGAACGGTGCGGTACGGTACGCTTTGGTGTGGTACAGTTCGGTGCGGTACGGTTCGGTTCGGTAAGGTTTGGTGCGGTACGGTTCGGTTCGGTGCGGTACGGTTCGGTTCGGTGCGGTACGGTTCGGTTCGGTACGGTTCGGTTCGGTGCGGTACGGTTCGGTTCGGTACGGTTCGGTGCGGTACGGTACGGTACAGTTCGCTACGGGTCGGTGCGATACAGTGCAGCTCGGAGCGGAACTCTGTTACGCTACATCTGGCTCTGGTTTCCACAGCCAGTACAGTACCCTTTATGGCAGGGGGCAGGGGGTAAAAGCCCGGAAAATAGGTATGGCTCAGCACGCTTATTTTGGGACCCTGCCCAACTTTTGGCAGCTGAAACGCATAAGTGAACCGTGCTGCACCATAGCGCGCACACACACAGACACACACACACACTGCCGTGGGTACCTGTAGCTGCCTCTCTTGGTGAGCAGCTCCTTGAACTGGCCCAGGGTGACCACCCGGCCCTTCACCGACGTCCGGTAGGGGATGGGCTCCCCGCAGAAGTAGTACGCCACCGTGGTGTTCTCGCTCGGCTGCCTCCTCGCCACTTTGTGTCTGGAGGAAAAGAAAGTGCGACGGACACCGTCAAATGACGTGATGCGCGATACTTATATATGATGTGTAAAGATACAGGCGGATAGAGAAACACCGATGAGATGGATGGATAGATGGGTGGATACAATAGATACTGTAGATAGAAGGCTGTAATCCGGATGCATGTGACGCGTTCAGGCCGACTTCTGATGGGGCTTCTGGGTGTCCCCTCACAGAGCTTGTCTCAATGCGGGGAGCGCTATAAATTATTATCAGACAGGCCTCTCCCTCTTTCTCTCTTGCCCTCTCGCTCTCTCTCTCTTCACCCCTATCTTCCTAGCTCTCTCTCTCTCTCTCTCTCTCTCCTCCTCTCCCTCTCTCTCTCTCTCTCCTACTCTCCCTCTCTCTCTCTCTCCTCCTCTCCCTATCTCCATCTCTCTTTCTCTCCCCCTCTCTGTCTTTGTCTGTCTCTCCCTTTCTCTTCACCGCTATCTCTCTCTCTCTCTCTCTCTCTCTCTCTCTCTCTCTCTCTCTCTCTCTCTCTCTCTCTCTCTCTATCTCTCTCT